>JAMKCH010085738.1:0-260138 GCA_023653785.1 Ophioderma brevispina | reverse complement strand
GGATTTTCATGCTCTTGGCAATTATATAAATTTAGTTAACATAAACAGAGTTTTAGAGCCATATTTTGCAGAATGTTCTGAAAAACTGTACCCTAGATTTTTCTTGGGTGGCATTGCATCCACCCCTCTACCTTCAATTCTGAAGGCATACACTAACCCTGGTGAAGGTGCTAAGTTCACATAATTTTTGCTAAAATGACTGGAAATGAGAAAATTATAATCCGAAAGCTTTTTACAAAAGCTTTTGTCATTTTAGAGCATCGGAGGAAAGTTCAACAAGGGGCTTTGACCCCCAGACGAGGGTTAATATACTTCGGCCTGTATCTTGAGTTGGAAATAACTTAGAGGGCAAAAATAATTGAATTTGACTGTTACAATGTTGTTCGATCAGCTGTTTGCCTGCCATCTTTAATTTCAAAATGGCAGCTTTTTTCAATACATTTCTCCCAATATCTTGGCTTCCAAGCTACATAGGAGGACAAAAAGATAGTAATACTAAGGTTTCAATGATGCTAAACTCTGGTTTCTAGCTTATTTGTTAGACCACCATATTCAATTTCAAAATGGTCGCCACTATTATTCGGTATATTTTGCTGTGTATCTCGGCCTGTGAGCTACATATAAAGCAAAAAGGATGGCAATGCACATGTTGTAATACCGAGGTAAGGTTTTCAATATTGCCACTTTAATTGGTGTAGCCTATAAAGGTAAAGGGGACAGACCTGTGGTTGAAAGTCTGGTGGCTAGTGTACTTAGTCAGATAGAACTTGGAGAGAAGCATCAAGTGGTACTAAAAAGAATATTTAATCCTTGTAACAAGTGACAAATCCACCAAAGTGCCCAGGACATCACCGTGGAGTGCCTTAGCCTGCTACAACAACGAGTAAATTCAGAACGAAATGGAAGGCTTTATGGAAAGGAGTCTTGATCTTAAAGTGACAGGAGGAGATTTTTTAGGATACGAATTTCTCTCAAATTGCACAAGATCGATTGTAGACCACCTACCAAGAACGTTCCGAATGTTTATTGGACAAACAAGTACAAAAGAAAACAGCAAACCTTGTTTTGAACTGGCCCGACTATCGTAATTGTCCCCATAGAACACCGTGCTTTGACTTTCTGTCGTGCACGACAGAACGTACTAAATCATCATATTATTACATAAAGACGGCGTATTCGGCTTATTCACTTCAGGTGTGATCTAATACATTGGAAACAATTCTAAATATGCAAAAAACCGGATTCGAAAAAAATTGGGGGCGCTTCTTTCTGGGAATCTCCTCATGTCTCTTTAAATGCCGGAGAAAACCGAAGAAACCTGCGAGGGCGGGTATGGATTGGCAACAACATTCATGTACGATACTGGCTCCGCAGGGAAGCGAACCCGGTGTAAAGAAACTGAGTGTCACCCATGATAGAACGTCCCAGCTACCACAGCAACATGTGCGGAATAAACCATGACCATGTAGACGTAGACCCTCTCAGGGTCTGTGGAATAAACGACTGGTAATGAAGACTACATTCTCTCTGCAGTCAACCAAATCCACACGGTGGTATTTTGAATTTTGTCAATCCATGGACAAGTTGGTTCGTATGAGGGCGTTTGGGTGGCCATTGGGGTCAAAAAGGCGTCAGCGCGGTATTAAAAGGACCAATGTCAAAGGGTCCAGGGAGGCCCAAGTGATCTATGATTTTTTGTAGGATTTTAGTTTTTGATTTGTTTTGTATATTGGATGCACCGTGTTGGTGAGGCGACTGTTGTAAAAGTGCTATTCCAAATAAATAAATAAGTTTGATTTTATGTCTTTGAACTTACTGTGCCCTGAATCCGAAGACAGAGCCGAGACTGTGGGACAGTCTATGTAGACGAGGCCATTTGGGTACAGTGCTGAAACAAATGATGCATACAGCACTCAATGGAAAACACAATAGACTGATGGGTGGTAGGACACTCAGTTACACGGACACTGTATTATATATGACACCAGGCCAAATTGGTGAAAGGCCAGTCGAAGAGCCACTTCACTAACCCGTCCGCCCACTAATGCAATTCTATTGCTAAAATTAATAGAACAAGGTGTTTAGTGGAAGAATCCACCGGGGTGCCATCTTGGCGCCCTTTGGCAATTGGGGTTACTGAGGTCACAAAACTCACAAGTCACATAAGGGGATTAAATATCTAAAAGCTTCAATAAAATTATGAAATATTAAAAATTCTTCCTCAAAAAAGAATAAAAGGTCAATGGTCACATATCCATCGGATGGCTAATTAATAAGATAAATAGGTCAAAGGATAATAAATCTTTTTAAAGATTGTACAGGGGTCATATTTTAAAATGCTTCAATTTAAATAATGATAGCCTCATTATATTTTTGGAAAGAGATTTCAAAATAGAATTTGCCATATTTACAAACTACATTTTATACTACTGGTTGTTAAGTTTCAGCCATTTATATCCCCAAGACGACATCTTAGATCTAGCAAACTATACCTTTTCAGAATCCTTGAGTCAAGATAAATAAAATGCGACTACTTTCAATTACGTAGAGGCATTTTGAAATTTGATCCCTGTACAAAAATATTTTATCCTTTGACCTACACATCCTTTTATTAGACATTGTGCAGACACGTCCCCATTGACTTTTGTACTCCTTTGGACTTCAGGAAGATCTTTTGATATTCCGTAACTTTATTGCTAAACTTGGAAGATTTAAATCTCTAATGTGACCTGTGACCTCAATAACTCAAATTGCACAAGGGTGTCAAGGTGGCACCCAGTGGATTCTCAAACTAGGCACCCTGGTCTATCACTTTCAGCAATAAAATTGCATTTAGTATGCAACTTCACGCTCATACTGTGGTCTTCAATAAGGCCGCCGACCGACTAACTTAGTGGAGCGGTTTGGACTGCAAAATTATCGACAACCCCTCCCCTCGGTACAACAAAACGCAACCACTTCTATTCGAAAGATAGTAATAAATAATTTAAAAAAATTATGGTTGTGGTCAAAAACTTTGGTGGCAGGGGTGTTTTTGGGTAAAAAAAATCACGTTTTTGAGCTAAAAACTTAAGAATATCAAGATTTATTATTTTTTTAGCAAAACAAATTTTAATCATCATGCAATACTATCAATCTCTGACATTTATATTATAGATTTCTGTTTTATACAATATATAAAGGGTCTAGAATTTAGCCCCAAAATCACCTTTTTTTCCTAAAAAAGCACACTTTTTATCACATGTCACCACAACGAGTATTACCTGAACCCTTTATGCAATGTATAAAACCTATATCAATAACAAAAAGGATACCATAAAAATAAGATTGTAATATTTTTACATTAAAAAATATAAAAAATAATAAGTTGAGTAAACCTTACACATTGTAGGTTTTACTCAACAGAAAGAATAATTGTTCCTTTATTTGATCAGTGCAGTCAAACGCTAGTATCAACTTAGTGGATGGAAATTGTGGAATTCCCAGTATTTCAAACATGGGTATTAACACCATTTTAAGCCCAGTATGTTATTCACAAGTCAAGATATCGGCCAAAGTGAATTTACACATGTTGGCCATGTTGAATTCAAGATAGCCGCCAAATGAAATCAGTTTCAATTTTAATTATGGTTTATATAGATACCTCAGCATCACAAACATGGGTATTGTCACCGTTTTTATTGCTATATGTCAAGATACAGGCTGAATTATATTTAACATGGCGGCTATTTTGAATTCACGATGGCCACCAAACCAAATTAGATGCATTTAAATAAGGTTTTAAAACATTTAAAAAGCGGTTTCTATAGCAACTTAGCATCACCAACATGGGTAAGACTCCAATTTTACCTTTCTAGTCACCCACAAACGGAGATCGAGGAATATGTTGAAAATAGCGCCATTTTTTAAATCCAAGATGGCGCCGAACGGGTGGTCGAAACAAATGGGAACAACCAAATTTGTGTTCCTTGCCTCAAATTTTAACCTAAAAAAGACAAAAATCAAAATGTCGCAAAATCATTAAACAACACAATAACCATACTAGTACGCGTCGATTATCTATTTAGAGAACGAGATTACTCTCAATTATGATGCGAGGAAAATGCGATAGCGTGCCGTATAAACCCCGGTTTCCTCCTGATTACATAACACCTGCGTATAAACTCGCTGCTCGACGCATAACCCCCCGCAGCCGCGCCGCAAGTGGCTGTAAGCCTGCTATTAACAAAAACGGGGATCCGTCTGGTCATTACAGTCCACGGTAGGGTATTTAGCAGAGCCGGCTGACTATGTTTGCAGTTTTGTAGACTTATGGACCCATCCGTTTTCACATTCAGGCGGGGACAATTGAATATTAATTATTAAGTAGAACAATATTCAGATGTTGAATCTTAAAAGGAATTTTATTATGGGAATAACAGCCACTTTTTGGAAAAATAAGATTTGATGACGTCACGCGTCACTTGATGGTTTATTATTTGCTCATGGGACCCCTTCAGGTAAAATGACGTACGTATCCCTACATTGAAAAAACAACCGATTATCGTCATCCGTACGTCGGTTTTTGAAAAGGTAAATTTTGTACTGTTTATACATAATACACGGTGTTCTTTTGGAAAAAAAAATAATAGCACTTTGGGCAGAGGAGTCATGTAATACCTTGATTTAACCTAGTCGGATTTATATATAGATCGGATCGGTTCGCCCCCGAAGAGCAAACTGAATATCTGATACCTTACACGGTGACCTGGTACCTGACACGTGACAAACAAACGCTTCATCTTCTGTTCGTTTATAACTACATACGGCAAGCAACAAGCATTCTGTATCTATGTGGAACAGCGTAATCGATCAAGATGTGAGACTATACGTTGTGGTGCTGTACAGGGGAGCGGTTAGGGACACGATCCTGATCGATTTGGGCCCATTGGGGATTCCAAACGGTTATTTGTGAAAACTGCATAATGCATTTACTATGGCAGTCTCGGTCCCAGGACATTAAAAAATCATATCTTAAACCTTTGTTCAAAAGATCTTATAATATCATGATAAATTAAGAAAAAAATATGGCAGTTCACATCAATCATGCTTCTGTAAAGGTGCTTGTTCCAATTTATTGTCTGTGTTCTCTACTGATATGAGAGCCTGGCACTTGCCCCACATACACCCCATCAAGCTTACCGTGGGAAACAGACTTGCGGTTTAGATGGTAGACGCATAATGCATGTTGCCAAAGCAATATTCAATACTGTGCAATCATTGAGTTAAACTAAAACGGCGGTTTGTTGTTTATATCTGGGAATGAAAATGGATTTGAGGGCTCAAATTTTAGGACGACAAGGAGAAAATAGGTCTTTCATCTGATATCAAAAACGACACTACTTCTGGCAGTACGTAAATCAGGGGGTCCCAAACGATCGGAACACGCAAATTTAAATTACATTTCAGCTGATAAACTCAAAACTCCAGAAACTTCCCCTGCAAAAGTAATCTCTATCAAAACCTAATACCCTTGAACATAACGCGCCATGGCTACAGAACTACGCGCTCTGTAGCCATGCGCACCGTTACACTATAATATCAAAACAAACAGCCCTAGTATAATTATTATGCACCCAAAACCATTGCACATCTGGATCTAGAGGAAATTAACCCAGACAATAACGTTTTTAGATATCGTAATAATGTGTATTTGTCCACACATTCAAATGAACCACCCAATTCACATCGCAGGAACCTGTTATAACTGGTAAATGCTAATTGCTATTCAGCAGGTAACTGGTTTATAACTGAATCAATGTATACACTCCAGTACAGTGCTATCATATCACAATAGTATTATCGCTTTATTCCCTAAAGCTTATGTAGGATTAAAATCAATCACCTCCCACAACCTCCTTCGCTAGTGTAGTGGATAAGAGCATCGATTTATAATGCAGGTATCACAGGTTCGAATCCAACCAAGGCCTTTTTAAAATAAATGTATTTCAATATTATTTATGAGTAAGGAGAAACATTACTAAGTCCAGGTTTGGAAATATGCGTGTACAATACGTTAAGGAACAGTAACCTGTTCCACTGGTACATGCTGTATAGCACTGTATGCATTGAGTCAGTTATAACAGGTACCTGCTGAATAGCATCTACCAGTTATAACAGGTTCCTGCTATGTGAATTGGGTCAATGAATCTGCATCGGAACAAAATAATGAGGCTAAGGTATTAAAATGTGGAATGAAATCCAAAGTACACATATTCCCCTGTTTCTGATGCTTGATTTATAATGGTATAATATCAATCGTGTTTCATCTGATAATTCTCATGTGATAAATTTCCATTTTGGATTAATAAAGTTCACTTGAACTTGAACTTGATTCTCTTGTTTTGCCATCTTCAATCACAAAACAAGAGCTCGCATACAAAACCGTGTTTTCGGAATAAATGCCTTTAAACTAGATTTACAAAGGTGAAAAAGCGAAAGGAAAATATCTCAATTGCATAGCGTGTTCTCTAAAAGTCACTGCTCACGAATGGATACATAAATCTGAAAGTTCATTTCACTCTCTTTATGCAAAAAGGTGAAATTAAGTTCTCAGCTTTTTAGAAATACTAGTGTCATTCAAATGGGAACAAAGTGCAAAGGAGAATTGGAGTGAATTCACTCCATTTGCAAATATTGCAGGAATATATCTAGTCCTATTTCACTACTCCGAACAGTAAATTTCACTCATTACCAGTAAGTACCCCCCATATATACGTTGACTCTTGTACACTTAGAAAGTGCAAAAATCACCATTAGGTAAATGCCAACTGTCCGGCAAACATCAAGTCAATGTTTAAAACCAAGCATCCGAATGTACACAGAATACAAAGGGTTAATGTAGCAACGGAATTATTAAGTAGTTCATTTAGAATCAATGAGTCAAATATTATATAGAACACAGGAACTGGATACTTATCGCAGATGTACTTAGTAGATTCTCATTTTCCGTGCGTAATCTTTGAGGTAACGTACACAATGCACGACATAATATATAGCAATTAATGATACACTAGCCACTTGGCAGAAACTTTCCTTGATCGTACCTATGACAATGGACAGTTGTAATCTGTAATTACCTGGGACAGGTACACCCAGGGCGACCAGTAGCGGAGTTTTTTCGGAAACTAAATGTAAAGGATTTGCATGACATGGGAATTATTTTTATCTTTAACAGTCATAATGCGCAACCTCCATTTGCATCAAATATCTACCCTGTCTATGGTATTAGGATAAGCGCTGCTACTAGTGGCAACCGCCTGAGTTGTTAGCATCTGTGTACCTTTATGATAAACTCTTATTCTTTCTTAGCGCTGTCCACAAGTCATTAGTAGTGGTTGTGGTGAGGGTCGGATGTATGTCAAGGAGTAAGCTGACTCCGGGAGCGTGTATCCATGATAGGACGCTCCTATGACCCAAAACTGTGATATTGTGATAAACTGGGATATTGTGATATCGAAACCCGTTCCGTAACAAGGGAATAGATCTAATTGCACTTCCAACTCATTGAAGAATACTAAGAGGATATTAAAGGGGTCATGCCCAAGATCATCAAAATGCCTTAAAGGTCACAGGGAAATGCAAATAGAATTGATGATGGTTTGTGTCAGTCTACAAGGAGGGCGAGAAAAGCATCATAGTTTGGGGTGGTGATGGACATCATTAGTGATATTGATTTTTCAGAGAGTATAGAACATTCCAGGGACTGGTGTGAATCTATTCATGGCACGACTGAAATCAATAGTTTCACGAATGATGTAAATGGTAGTGTATTCTTTTTTGTGGCCCTGGTTTATGGAATGGAATGCCCCATAACGATTTTGACTAGGTTTATCATCTATTTCCTGGGACCTTACGAGCTTCAAAGTCTCTCCTTATCAATTGTGATCCTATCTCGAGTTGGAAATAGTGGGGCTTCCAGTATAAACGGGTGCTCTACGCTGAGATGAAGGAACGTTAGGTATCAAGATGTCAAGCGTAAGACAATCTATAAATTAAGGGTTCTAATATTAAAGTTAGAACGAACCATGAGAATTCCTCGTCCCTTTGTAGAGACGTTAAGCCGTCGGCCCGTGTACATGCGAAGTCATACCCGTATATGTAATTCATAATAAATTTCGGTGTGAGAGAAAGCAGTAAACCCCTTACTCTTCCTAGCCGTCCTTGATACCCATGGGGACCATTGGAAAGGAGTGTCATTAAACAATAAAATAAATTTACCGATAGAAAGAGACCCTTGTGTAATGAAAACGAACAAATCAGTTATGTTCAGATTTCTATTTATAAAATGGAATTGCTTTCAATTAAGATACGGGGGAAATACGATATAGCGTGCCCTAACCTTATTTCCTGATTACATAACACCTGACTTTTAAACTCGATCGATCTAGAAGAAAATTAACTCAGACGCTCCACACCACAAATGAGTCTAAATCGGAACAAATGGAGGCTAGAGTAAACGAAATACATATGGTTTGCAATGAAATTAAACCTTCATATTCCCTTGTTTCTCATGGTTGATTTGTTATGGTATAAGATCAATTGTATTTTATTTGCGAATTCTCTTGTTTTGCCATCTTCAATCACAAAACAAGAGCTCGCAATAAATGCCTTTAAACTAGATTTACAAGGGTGAAAAAGCAAAAGGAAAATATCTCAATTGTATAACAGGTTCTCTAAAAGTCACCGCTCACGAACGGATACCTAAATCTGGAAGTTCCTTCACTCGCTTGATGCAAGAAGATTAAATTATGTTATTCTCAGCATTTTAGAAATACTAGTGTCATTGAAATGGGAGCAAAGTGCTTTTGAGAACGGAGAAATGCAGTGAATTCACTCCATTTTCACATATTGCAGGAATATATCTAGTACAATTTCACTACTCCGTACATTAAATTACAGTCATTTAACGGTAGGTACCCCAAAAGTAAATTGATTCATGTAACTTAAGAGTGCAGAATCGCATTAGGAAAAATTGCCAATTCGACCTGGCAACATCACGTCAATGTTTAAAAACAAGCAAATGTCACATAATGTAAATACATAGAGAATGTTGGCCTGTACTATCCCGCCACACTATTTATACACGCCGAGTTAGGTTTTACTTTCCTAATTAATATTTACAATAATTCCCCTAGTACAGCTGTGTCAATACGATATAGAACATTCTTGCGTATTCACCAGAAACCATTCTCCTCATGAGGTAGTCTCATAGTAGGCTTATAAATGAGAATCTTTTCTCTCGAAGAAGAAGGTTTGAAGATAGTTTTCTATAGCTTGAAGGGTGCTAAATCAGAAGTTTTGGGTGCAACCTTTGAAAAATGTGGAGAACATTGTAAATAAGGGGGGAATTAGTAAAGGGGTAAATTTGCAATAAGCCAAATTGTGTAATAAATTTACATCAATGTATTTGACTCATTATCAGGATTAAGAAAGGTATAGTTTGTTCAGGTTCCGACCCTTAGTTACACAGCTAGTACAACCCTGATAAGGTTCAAGGTCATCCTGGAGCAAAATAATACCCAGTACTCACATTTGATTGCAATTGGTGTCCAATTATTGCTCTGGTCATTTTGAAGCAGAAAATACATTTTAATTCTTTGGGTGACAGCTTTTTGTAAATAAACTTGGAGGTAAAATATGGCTGCTATAGTCCACCCTGTTGCATTGTATCCACTAATTACGAAAACCAAATGCCAAACATTGTAAATAAGGCAAAACGAACAATTTGACACCAGATTCATCACGATCCGGGCAATATTTTACAGTGCCATCAGATTCAGGACTATCCATGCTCGTTCCAAAAAAAGCGGTGCTAGCAGTAAAGTTGGGGTATCATATTCACAATAATCGCTTCTAGTCCCGCTAGGGGTAACCAATTCAGCTAAAATGATTAAAAATATGAAAATGAACCTAAATTCGTCAGTAAAATTATCCTGAGTGTGTCATTTTTCTTCCAGTGGCAAAAGTGTTATTTTTCTTGTGATATTGTTTTTAGGGTATGTACTTTATTTATGTGTTGAAAACAGGTCCCTTAGGACCTTACGGCAAAACTGGTCCCGTTAGTTGTATATTTTCACTGAAAATTGTTCCCATTAGGCGTCACTTTTAGAATCCCTGGAACGAGAATGGGTACCAAAAAAACCCCTAAGAACATTTCCCGGGCTTTTTACTAGGACATCTGTTGAAATATAAACAAAAGAGAACGTGCTAAAATATTGAAAATGCACCTTTAAGCAACAAATTTTATAAAAGCATTGGAATAGGCTGATGGATGGATTGCGTTGTAATAGACATCCGTTGAGGAACATAAAATATTCGGAACATACAAGTGGAAACAAAGCCTTTTCACTAGGCTATCGGGAAATGTTAACTGGAATACGGTTTAGTCTGAGTAGCGCCGAACACCACCCAGGGGATATGATACACGGCATTCAATCATCTCAATACATAGCCTTTCATTCGTTTGGAATTACGCTGAAGTTTTTATTTTTGCATGTGTGTGCCAATTACGTATAGCAAAAATGAAACAAACGTCGCTACATGACACACAATATAGCAAACATTATTTTACAGCTCCTGGTAATACATTTTACACCAAATTATTCTAAATAACATCGTGTCTATATAGATGACGAAGAATTTCTTTTTGTTATCAGTACGAATATTTTTTTTCTTAGCACTACTTCCTGATGCATGTTTCAAGGATTTTTTTTTTTCTACCACTGCCTTTTTTCTCGTTGTAGACAAGATAATGTAACTAGAACTTATTTCCTATCACGGAAATCGAAATAAATTACCAACATGGACGATCATGGTTAACGCGGTTAGTAAATAATATAATTAAAGACTGCTTTGTTTTAAAACAGCTAAAGAGAGTAAGTTTCTTCCAAATTTTTATACATCTGTTTTCATTTTACACAAACAGATTTCTAAAAACAAACGACGCAAACAAAGTGCTACTGTCTTGATACATGATCGAATAATGTATTGACTGAGATGAAATCGGAAGACAGTAGTAACTTAACATTTGCCCGATAACAGCTACATCCATTTCATTGAAAATTGGTTATATTGGTATGACATACATTTCTAATGTCTCGAAGCAAAACAAAATAAGAATTGTTGTACTTCCTATGGGCCTAACTAATTAAGTAGATTCTCTTGCAATCACAGCAAAGATTATGTGCTACAGAAAATTACACTGTAATATGGTAATGCTTTAATAAACTATATACAAAGAAACTGACAATTCAGCTAAACTTATATGAAAACATCCCCACGGTTACCCTTTAGGACACGCTTACAAGTATGAAAGGTAAAACTCTTCCAATATCATATAATAGCCAAACCAATGAAATACAATTAGCCTTGGTTTACCCAAAATTTATTGTGTCATATAAAAAAATCATAAGCCTTCAACGGTACCTAATTAGTTCAAGCTAATTATAGGGGCAAAGGGTCACCCTCATAACATCCAAACCAAACATTATATAAGACAAAAATCGTCAAATGTCAAAAGTCATCACCAAAGGTTAAATCTTTAATATTGGACCGATTGCTTTGAAAATGGTTTCAAATTGTTAGCCTTTCCACAGGGATTGAAACAAAAGTAGCTGACACTCTCATTTGTATCGAGATAAATGGCAAACAAAGTCAACCCCATTGACCTCTATTGATCTCCGAATTTTAAAATTATGTTAGAGCGTGCAAAATGTTCTTGGTGCAATCTTTGAGGAAAGATGAACAATTTGAGCCCATTTTTAAAGAAATCGGAGCAATATTTCAGATTTAACCTTTCGTGATGACCTTTGACATTTGACCATTTTGTCTTATATCTCCGTACCCATACGTTGTAAGTAGTACAAACTATACCTTTTTTAATCCTTGTGACAAGACAAACGCTTTGGTTACCTTTTTACAGCAATCAAAGCATTTTTAATTTTTGAACCCTGTATTATGAATTTTCTCCCCTCCTGGATTCCGCCCACACTTTCAGGAGGGGCACCTCTGCTAAATTTTGTTTATTAACCTTCATAGAAGATAAATCCACTGAGAAATGATGCTCTGCTCCCCACGGTCACGGAATTGCTCCAAATGACCCAACTAATACATTTCGACTTCTTGTGTCCTTTTTCACCATTGTAATACACACGGTAGCCCACAGTCTAATGGGAATATACCTGTTTCTCTTATAACTAGGGCGCGTCTATCTGTGACGGCTTTTTGCAATCATTTTGGGATATCACCTCCTTCGTTGACAGTCAGTTTCTTGCCATCTCAGATAAAAACCTTCTGGAAGGTTTACGGTTACACAGTTTGTTTATCCTGTCTAGGCTGAACAGGAAATTTGTCTCCGCTAGTTATACAATTGAGACATTGCGGCGTTTCGTATATTTCGTATCTTACCCTCATTAAACGCTACTGTCCGCTTGAAATCCACAGTAGTATTCCGTATTTATTTCGTTTCTGGTTATATAACATCATACTACGGAAGAATTTCCCAACCCGCTTACCAATTTACAAGACAATTCTCGCAATTCGCAATACGGTGCGCCTTGCCATGGGAGGTCACCTTTAAATGTCAAATGTCATAGAAAGTCAAATGTCATGAGAAGGCACATGAGAAGGTCAAATCCTGCCTATAGGCTTAAGGCTAATGAAAACTGTATTTTGAGTCGAAATACCAGAGGCTAAGTCTTTTGGAGGTCAAATGCTATTTAGAAATCAAAGGTCATTTAGGTATCAAAGGTCATTTACAGGTTAACATTAATATGCCAGGGGCAATTTAGAGAGCAAAGGCCATTTATAGGTCAAATAACATGTAAAGGTCAAAGAGCATTTAGAGGTCGGCGAATTGCAAGATCAAATGCCAATTCAGTATGTTAAGTAGATAGAAATAATCATCGTTAAGACCACTTCTTTGCTCGACATTTTCTTATTGGTAAGCCTCCAGTTCCGTAAAGATAAACATGAAATTTTAGAACGATAATTATTAACTGTACAGTTTTGCTCAGGAAGAAAAAATAATCTGTTAAAGAATTATTACAAAGGGGGAAGTTAGCTCCAAGTTCAGTTTATTTTCACTCCTGATTCTCAATTAGCATCTTTTACCAAAACTATAACTTACGTGTTTAGTACACGGCACACTCTCATAATAAATATTTCGACACCAGCGCTGTTGTCTTAAAAAAAAAATAGATAAAGTATCCAATAAACATGGAAATAAATCCAAACAAACACACTGACATGTTATCACAGGAGGACCCTTGTGGCAACACGACGACAGATAAGGCGGATCTTGATGCAAAGTGTGCAAATAATTTGCTTTCATTTCACACACGATTTACAACAAAGATATAGAGCGCCAGACCTAAGTCATTTTTTCCCAAAGTAGATGATATATTATGTAAGTGGATTATCTTGTCAAGTGCCTCGATCAGTTTAAAAGGGTAATTGGAACATCTTTGTGAACATTTGCTGTACTTCCAGCAATGACATTTAATAACAAAATGGCCTTCAAAATGACATCTGTTGCTGAGGGGCAAAAAAAAGAAAACATTTTCCCTGCATTCAATTAATGGAAAAAAGCTTTCTGCCAATCTCGATTGAAAACTGTTACGCATATGTTCTCCGTTGTAAGCAATTCAGATAAACACGCTTGTTGCCCGATTTTAAGTGGGAAATTGGATATAATAAAGAGAAATTCTCTCTCCGTCCTCTCTCTGAGTATTGATAACGTTTCTATTGGTATTTCAATAGTTAGCTAACGGCATAAAGATCTCTTGTGAGGCATGCTGGTGAATTTAAAAGACGTGCGCCATCAATGTTGAACATTTCTGAATTATGCAATCTACAGATGGCATACTTTTTCAAGATTTAATTTTAGCGTAATAATTACAATAGGGTAATTGCAAAAAGAATAGTATTTATATAATGAAAGGTCGAAATCAAACACGCGTTTTGGACCCTGGCAGACGATCTGTGGACTCGGAGATCATTTTTTTACTTTAATTCAAATACTGTTTTATTTAAATGCGTGTTCATTGACCGTCTTAGAAATCAGCAAGAAAAATACATTAAATGAGTCCAAAGAAGCTATTCATAGGTCGGTGATTTGGACATGGCTTAAGCCATTCATAAACTACAGACTTATAGCCATCTCAAGAATGAAAAATGGGTTATTGTGGTCAAACTACAATTATCTAATCTGATAATTTATTCCCGATGTACTCCAGATTTTCATCTTGCGTGTGTAATCTTTTGAGGTAAGGTAGAAAATGAGCAAGGCATATATAGCAATAATGACACTCTAGTCAATGGCAGACATGGCAAATTTCCTTGACGACGCGTACTGTAGAGCTGTAATATGAAATACCTGAAAGGTACACCAGGGCGACAGTAGGCGGGTATTTTCAAAAGTTAATGTAAACGGTTTTTCATGAATTGGAAAGGGAATTTATTTTATCTTAAACCGAGCTTAATGAAAAATGTCATAATGCTGAAACTCATTTGCATCAAATATCTACCGTGTCTATGATATTAGTATAACCGCTGCTATAATGGTACCGCCGAGTGGTTAGTTTAATTGAGATTACCGGTTAATATGTTGATATCGAAACCCGTTCCGTAACAAGTGAAAGATCAATTGCACTTCCAAATCATTGATATCACTTAGGGCTTTAAATTATAGAAGAAAACTAAGAGGGAAATCAAAGGGGGACATGGCCAAAGATCATCAAAATGCCTTAAGAGCTTCAGGTATCTCCTCATCAATTTGGATCCTATCGCGAGTTGGAAATACATTCGGGACTTCAAAATGCCAAACGGGTGCTCTACCCCTGAAAGGCATTAGGATCACGATGTCGAACCGTAAAGCAAACTATAAATCAAGGCTTCGAATATTTTTCTCACTATGGATTTAATCTTATAAGAAATCTTGTTAAAGTTAGAAGAAACCATGAAAATTCATGTCCATTGTGGAGACGTTTAAAGCAATATTAGCACATTTTTTTGAGGCGCGCCCCCAATTTTTCAAACATTGGGAAGATTTTTAGACGGTTGCATGGGAAAACTGGCTAGGTAAACTTAAACTAACTTGTGAATGGTTTAAGCTCGAAAATGTCTGTGTGTCACAACGAAGGAATTTTGTACTAGAATAATTATATCGGGGATCCACGATAATAATTCAACGGCTGCTGGAAAAACGTCCTCCAATGTGAAATAGCGGGAAATAGCGCCATTTCCACCTATATGGCAAATAATTGAATCTGGTAGACAAAATCAAGGCCGCAGTCGAAAAAACGTGAACAACAATTGGTAGATTTTTAGAATTTGTCAAAGCATTTGACACGATTAATCATGATATTTACTTTCATAAATTACGTTATTATGGATTTCGGGGGAAATTGTACCGACTGTTTGAGAATTATTTATTCCCAAATCCGAAAAAATGTGTATGGTATAATTATGGGCAATCTCATTTTAAAAGCTAACTTGTGGAGTTCATCAAGGCTCGCTATACTGGGGCCATATCTTTATATTATACGTAAATTATATTACTAATACTACAGATGTCGTGGAATTTATATTATGCAGATGATCGACAATAGTTTACTCACATACTGATATTACCAAAAAAAAAGTAACTTGATCAATAATGAACGGTCTGAAGGAAGCAATGGTTTTAAGCAAACAATTATCTGTCAATGCTACCAAAACAAACTATCATGGTATTGGAACTCCCATATGACATCAAATATAGTTGAATAAATCATGTTCAATGATACGTCATGTCGTAAGATAAAGTCATTCCCAAAGGACATCTGTTGGACGCAATTAACGACACTCTCGATAATTACAAATTAAAAAGAGTGTTGAAACAAAGTTCTTAGGTATGGTACTCATGATGAAAAACCTACTTGGAAGCAACATACTGATGTAATTGATATTTGAAGTGAACTAGCTGAAAATATTATGTACCACAAGTATTACGTTCTTAATATTGTACTCTTATCTTGCGTTATTTAAAATATGCTATTTTAATATGGGGAAATACGTTCCACATTGTCTTAGACAAAATTATTTAAGCTCCCAAAATGGGCTCTCAGAACTATTGTTTCTAATAGCATTATAGAAGCCATAGGGCGCCATTATTTTCAAATCACAATATCCATGTAACATTTTTGACATGTATAATTTAGAATTGGGGGGTATGGTGGTGGGGTATTTATGTATAAGTACAGCACAAATCAGTTGCCAACTACCTTTAATGGATTTTTACTAGACGCTTATGACGTCCCACCAATTATAACACAAGAAATAAATATAATTATAATTGTAACTCATTACATAATAGAAAGTATTTTCAGATCAATGTGTACGGACATCTGGACCTATCCTTTGGAATTCATGATTCAAACACTGACGCAATCCAAATTCAACTACATCCATTTTAAATTCAATATAAAAAAAAACAAAATATTTCTAAGTATGACTAATTTGTGATATTGGACGCATATAAGTTTGACTATCACAACAATCTTTACCTCCGAAACCTTCAGCAATTCCTTTACACAAACAGGACAAATCCAACAACCGATAACACCAGACAAGCCGATAAATTCATATTCCTCTCCCAAAATCTTCCTCTGAAAAGCACTTTATTCAGTATCACGGCGCAAAAATTTTGAATGATCTTCCAGAATCAACACAACAATTACAAAACAAAAGTACTTTTAAGAGCTCAACTGAAAAAACATTTTCATCAACCAGTACGTTCGTTTTTAAAATCTCCTCATTCCTTATTTCTCTCACCTTTCTTCATCCCATTCTATCTCTATTCCTTACATTGTCTTCACCTCTACCTCTCCAATCTCTGCGCCCTACATTTGAAATATTATTACAATACCCTCAGCAAGACATGTTGAAGAGTCTCTCCCTTCTTGTCCAATTCCCGTATCCCGTATTCCGTTAAGTGTTGTTTGAGCTTAGTATATTGTTTGTTTTGTTTGTTTGTCTCTGGTTTTTTTTTTGGCTATGATATTTGACCTAGTTAAGTATTCTATTTGATAACTGGCACAGCTGTTGGACCCGCGTGCAAATTGTATCTTTTTATTGTTAGAGGATTTAAACAATGGCGACACCAATTTTGACAACTGTATAAGTAGGGCCATTACACGACCGATTACCTCGCAAAAACAACATCAGAAATATCCATTGCTGGAATCTTGCCATGTAGGGCTATAGGGGTCTGATTTGCTATGTTGGTAGGCACCCTCTTTATTCTTCTATTCCCATAGAAAGCCGTGTATTGTAGAAATTGATTTTGATGTAAAATCATATTTTGCCCGCGGTGAAGTTTCATGTTTTTCCATCGAGATGGTTATTAAACTCGGAATAGATAAAGGCCACTACATTGCAAGTTACCCTAGCATAGTGTAGCAAGCAAATGATTGGCAGACTATCAGAGTCGTGCACAGAGTTGGGTGGTTGTCTCATGTAGCAGGGCAAAGTCCTCTGGTTTCCAATATTTTAAGAATTAAGGACTGGACATGGTATATGCCTATAGTAAATTCATTGACTGTCCTAAACAGGCAAGAAACAAAAATTTTGATGGATGATAGTGCCACCCATCACAGTGGATACGTTCTCAGGTCATTGACATGTAATGGATGATATGACCCATGGTTTTGAGAGGACCAGTGTGTGTACAATTCCCAGATAATACACACTATGAGTTACAAAATGCTCATCAACCAAGGCACGTTCAGTGGGTGTACTTGTACAGCATTGACATGAACTGATCTTGTGTATGCTAGGTATCATAATATTACCACAAACACTCAGGGGTGGTTTCTAAATAGTGTGAATGAAAGCTATTGAACTGTGCCACGGAGTTGATACTTCATGCCTCATAGGGTCAAGCATTGTTTTGAAACTGTTCCTGTAAGTGAATTTGTCTCTAGGGCAATGGACTGTGGTTTTAACTATTTAGAATCTATTGATAACAGGGGGCACTCACCTATGAATGGATTTGCTGTATAAAGGCTGCATTTTCAAACCAAGAGAAGATATCAGTAGCTTCCACAGCATTGCTTCCAATGGAGGATTCAGTACGGGAGTACCAGGTGATCGTAGAGGTGAAACATTCTTAAAATGCAAGTTTGTGATCAGTACCATCAGTTTAGCCATGTTTCATTTCATAACGATTTCACATAAGTACCGATTAAAACCTCAATTGGAAGCAATGCATTGTGGGGAAGCTACTGATATCTCTTTTTCAAACACTGGTATTTCAAAATTAAAGGTTGATGATTGAGTATGGTTAATGCCTGAAATATATACTGTGGTTTATCATCTCTCTAATATACGAGAGGGTTTCCTATGATCTATGAGTATTTACACTAACATGTTAGTACTAACTTCTCGCTAAGCGACGGTTGTCTTTTTTAAAAGACTATTCTTGTTCACAGGATGTAGTTGGAGGCTAGGTGCTCCAAATTGGTCGTCAGAGTGTGTCGCCGTGGATATTTTTTTGTTTTATTCTCGTTTTTGTCACTTTCAAACAGCTGTGTTGTAATCATTATTGTAATATGAGTATATTTTACTTGTACTTATTCACCGGGCCAGTAATACCCATAAGCCCTATCGGGTTGTCCATTGCTGGTCCTAGCATATTCAATAACATTACCTCACTCACCAGTTTTCACTTAGCACAGTCTACAATTGGATACTTTATGTATTATTATATATTTACTGTATATAATATTCTCTGTCACGTACGATATGTTAAGCTGTCTAAATTTGAATTGAATTGAATTGATAAGTCTTTGTTTTTGAAAGTTTTTGATTATGATATTAGTTCACTGTGTTTTCATTTTGATATTCCTTTATGTGTAACTTTATGTTAAGGGGGTGGTCGCTACTCTGGCCTTTTTGGCCTTTTGACCACATCCTCCCATAATTGTGTTTTTTTTTTAGAAATGTCTTTTGTATTGTTGATATGTATATGTATGATTTTATATTATTGGACAATAAAGTTATTCCCCAAACTTTCGAAATAGGAGTCCCTCATTTATAACGCTTACTACAGTTTGGTGCCTGTAAATGACTATAGACACCACACCGAGATATTTTTAACACTTCATTTCAAAAACCACCGACTTATTATGTGTTATACAGGAGTTAGATATTGTTAATTGTGTCAAGGTTTTTTACCGGACGGGTCTTCGATTTTGTCGGGTATACATACGTCGTTCAAAATATACGGAGACTAGCTGCTATTGCACGATACTGCTAGGGATCAAATTCACAATAATCTCTTTAGTCCCGCTAGTGGTATCAAAGTCAGTTAAAATTGTGGACTGGCGGTTCCAGTGATTAAAAATAGGAAAATGAACCAAATTCGTCAGTAAAATTATCCTGAATGTGTCATTTTTCTTCAGTGGCAAAAGTAGTATTTTCTTGTAATATTGTTTTTAGGTGTACTTTATTTTGTACGTCTTGGGAAAACAGGTCCCTAGGACCTTACGCACATTGGTCACCGTTAGGGGTTACGTTTCACGGAAAACCGTGGATTATTTTTACAGAAGAACTGGTCCCATTAGTTATGTATTTTAATAATATTGGTCCCATTTGGCATCACTTTTAGATTCACTGTTAACGAGAATAGGTACCCAACACAAAACACTAAGAACCTTTTCCGCGCTTTTTACTAGGAAATCTGTTGAACGCTGAAGAAAGTTTTATTTTTGCATGGGTGTGATGCCCAATTACGTAGAGCAAAGAGGAGACCAAACGTGCTTACATTGGACACACCATTATAACAAACATTAATTATTTCACAGCTTCTGGTAATACATTTTACACCAAAAGTAACTAAATAACCGGTCATCGCATCTAGAAGACGAAGATAGTTTGTCTTTTTTTATAGTATTATAGTTTTTTTATTAGCACTACTTCCTGATGTATAATAGTCTCTACGCTTGATTTTTTTCTACCCCGTTTTTCCTCCTTCACGGAAAGTATCAACATGCAAGATCATGGTTAAAAGCGTTTAGTAATAAATATTATAGGCGAAAGCTGGTTTGTTAAACTATAGTCCACCCTTGTTGCATTTTACCCACTAATTACGCAACCAAATGCAAAACACTGTAAGGCGAGACGATCATTTGACACCAGGTTCATCAGGATCGAGCACTGGGTAAGTTTACCAGGATGACCTTGAAATTAAAAGGGTTGTCCCTGTACTCAATTTATCCCCTTATTTTACAATGTTCCCCAAATTTCCAAGAGGTGGACAAAACAAATTTCACCACCTTCAAACGAAGAACAAAACTCTTCAAATTTCCGCAAATCGAGTTTGCGTCCCGGCAAATAATAATGCATCAAGTGAGTTAAACAACCTGCGACCTTCATTTCAATAATTTTAACGGGGGTAGACTGTGGTCAAGGGGCTTTTTACCCGGGAGTTTTTGATTTGGTTGGTACTTATGCTGTTCCAAAAAAGCAGTACTAGCTGCTATTGCGGGACTACCGCTAGGGATACCAAAATTCACACATCCTTCTAGTCCAGTGGGGGTCTAGCGGTATCCAATTCAGTTAAGATTGTGATTAGTCCAGTGATTAAAAATAGGAAAATGAACCTAAATTGTCAGCAAAATACCCTGAGTGTGTCATTTTTCTTCCAGTGTTATTTTTTCCTGTAATATGTTTTTGAGGTAGATCTTTATGTTATCGTGTGAAAACAGGTCAGCCTTTTGGGGTGGACATTTTACTCAAATTGGTCAGTAGGCTGGTATATTTTCACTAAACTTAAAACAGGTTTATTTTTAATTTAATTAAAATGAGTTTTTATAAGAACGAGAAAAATTAAAAACTGATCCCAATTTAGAAAACTAGATTTAAAAGGGTGAAAAAGTAAAAGGGAAAGATCTCAATTGTATAAACATGTTCTCTATTAAGTCACCGCTCACGAACGGATACCTAAGTTCCTTTCACTTATGATGCAGAGGATGAAATTGATGTTATTTCAGCATTATAAGAAATACTAGTGTCATTGAATGTGGCAAAGTGCATTTGTGAACGGAGTAATGCAGCGAATGCACTCCATTTTCAATATTGCAGAATATATCTAGTCCACTTTAACTACTCCGAACATTAAATATTACAGTCATTTAACGGTAGGTAGGTACCCCAAAAATATTGTTTTCATAGTATATTTTATTACGTCTTAAAACGGGTACCCTAGGTGTAAAATTTTACGGTAAATTGTGCCAGTTATAGAGGGTATTATCACTGAAAATTGGTCATCTAGGGGTCATTTCAACCCAACAAAACCACTAAGAACTTCCCCGGGCATTTACGTGCTAAAATGATGAAAAATGCACCTTTAAGCAACAAATTCTATCAAAGCATTGGAGTAGGCTGAGGGGATTTGCGTGTAATAGAAATCCGTTGGGAAACATAAAAATTCGGAACATACAAGTGGAACAAAGCCTTTTCACTAGGCTATCGGAATGTAAACTGGAATACGGTTTAGTCTGAGTAGCGCAGCAACACCACCCAGGGGGATATGATACACGGCATTCAATCATCTCAATACATAGCCTTTCATTCGTTTGGAATTACGCTGAAGTTTTTATTTTGCATGTGTGTGCCAATTACGTATAGCAAAAATGGAACAAACGTTGCTACATGACACACAATATAACAAACATTATTTTACAGCTCCTGGTAATACATTGAAAAAGCCCAAAATCACATTTTAATTATTTGGGTGACAGCTCTGTAAATAAATTGGAGGTAAAATATGGCCGTTGTATATGTAGCCCACCTTGTTGCATTGTATCCACTAATTACGAAACCAAATGCCATGCCAAACATTGCAAAATAAGGCAAAACGAACAATTTCACACCAGATTCATCCGAGTACTGGGTAAGTTTACCCCAGGATGACTTTCAACCTTAAGAGGGTTATACCTGTTTAACTAAGGGTCACAACCTAGACAAGCTATACTTTTTAATCCTTACAACGAGACCATTGTATTGCTTTTAAACACAGTTTGGCTTGATTTCAAATTTACCCCCGTACTAAATTTACAACCTTATTTTACATTGCCATCAGATTCAGGTACCCATGCTCGTTCCAAAAAAGCGGTACTAGCTGCTATTGCGGGACTACAGCTAGGGGTATCAAATTCACAATAATCGCTTCTAGTCTCGCTAGGGGTATCAAATTAAGATTGTGACTGCTCCAGTGATTAAAAATAGTAAAAAGAACCTCAATTCGTCAGTAAAATGATCCTGAGTATGTCATTTTTCCAGTGGCAAAAGTGTTATTTTTCTTGTAATATTGTTTTTAGGGTATGTACTTTATGTACTTGTTGAAAACAGGTCCCATAGGACCTTACGGCAAATTGGTCACGTTAGTGGTATACTTTCACTGAAAACCAGTGTATGGTCCCGTTAGAAGACTATCACTGTTTCTCAAAATGGCGGCTAAAAATCAAAATGGCTGATATTCAGGTTAATTACAGTAATGTATTACTTTTACTGAATTGTTGGGTATTATTTCGTTCTCTAAATGGTGTTATTACAATTATTTATTACTAAATTATATATATAGCAACCGATTATCTTAAAAACGCATGGAAAATTCAAGATGGCTAACAAATTCATGTAAAATACACGATTTTAGTCGATTTTTAGTCAAAAATTGCATTTTGACCGCCATTTGTATTTCTTATTGGCCGCCATTTTGGGCAAAATGATAGTCCATAGTTTTTCTGGCAGTTGTTCAACAATTATTTAATAATGCATTATTAAAATTACGCTTATATTGTAAAGATTAAACTTATGGTTAGCTTATTGTATTTAGCGTTTGTGACGGCCATTTTAAAGTATTTGGGTTGCGTGGTCAACATATTAAAAGATTTACTGTGTAGCTGCAAAGATCTACGCTTTCGTACATTCAAGTGTATAATATTGATTTTATGAGTGCATTTTTTAATTGTTAGCTAATTTTTGGTCACAATTGGTATTTGGCCGCCATTTTGTTTTTAAGTAAAATTTCACTGTGGCCCAAAAGCTTATTTGAAACAATGTTATGCAACATTAAAACATTAGTAAATATGATTCAGGAAACATGTTAATTATGTTTGGAATAACATCCCTCGTCTTAACTACTAAACTAATTTCCTCCAACATGCTCAAAAGTAGTGTACCCCAGATCATATCTAAACTAGCTCTTGCCACTTTTCAGGAGTGCTTTTATGTTGTATATGATTTATAATAAGCTTTTGGGCCACCCTGATTTTTTAATTTTAAAGAAAATGGCGGCCAAAATACCAATTTTGACCCAAAATGAGCTAAAAATGCTTATACCCGTCAAAAAACGTACACAAAGCTAAAAATTGGCTCTTAATGTACAAAGGCATAGGTATTTGCATCTACAAAGCAAAAATGTCTATTTGTTTGAGGTCGTAACCCAAAGAAGTCAAAATGGCTGCCACAATTGTTATATACAAGTAAGCATAACAATAACGTTATTCTTTAGAATATGATTGTAATCTTACTGATGCATGATTAAATTATTGTTGTACTGCTACCAGAACACCTATGGGCTGTCAATATGCTCAAAATGACTGCCATAAGAAATACAAATGGCGGTCAAAATGCAATTTTTGACTAAAAATCGACTAAAATCGTGTATTTTACATGAATTTGTTAGCCATCTTGAATTTTCCAGCTGTTTTTTAAGATAATCGGTAGCTATATTTAATTTAGTAATAAATAATTGCAATAACACCATTTAGAGAACGAAATAATTCCCAACAATACAGTTAAAGTAATACATTACTGTAATTAACCTGAATATCAGCCATTTTGAATTTTTAGCCGCCAATTTAAGAAACAATGATAGCCCTATATGCTTTCTTATAGTAGCTCAACAATAAGTTAACAATGCATCAGTTATTACAATAATATCCTTAAGAATAAACTTAAGGCAATCCATCAATGTATTGAGCGTTTGTGGTGGCCATTTTGAATTCTTTCGTTAATTTGAAGTTTCACTTTGTCAAAAGCAAAGAGCAATGTGTTTGTAAATTAAAATGGGAAATTAAGAGTTTTTGTGTGAATTTCTCAACGGAATAAATACGGTTTTAGCCATTTTTTAGTAAGAATTTGTATTTTGGCCGCCATATTGTTTTAAGTAAAAATTCAGGGTGGCTCAAAAGCTTATTTTGAAGAATATAGTATATACAACATAAAATACTAGTGAATATGTGGTAGGAAAGTAGATTAGTTATGACCTGGGACGTACCTGTCTATAGAGTGAGTATTCGAAAATATCTCAACGAAAGAGTTGTGTGCTCGAAAAAAAAAAAAAAAGGGTTTACTTATATTGCAAATAACTGTTTTAGTGTGCATTCGCACGCAACTGACGAATATATTGACAAACTAAACGATCAGTGACATGTTCCTGTGTAATATTTGTATTACGCGGGCTCTGGATGTCAACTTTTTCCGATGATGCATCGGGAAAGAAAACATCACCGTATTGCGAATTGCGAAAAATGAGACGAATTTGGCAACACCCAAATTCAGCCTTGACTGATCTAACATAAAGCTGTTTTTGTAAGCATACAATATTGCAAATTCAGAAATATACTTCACTTCAATATTGGAAGTTTGTTGTTTATGTTTTTGTTTTTGCTTTCGTTTTGCTGTCAATGTAATGCTCATAGGCCCTGCGTATATTTGCTAAGCCCTTCTATTTTGACCGGAAGTTCAAAGTTTTACACTGAAAAAGATAAAAAGATGAAGATGAGTGAGATATTGTAAACCCAACATGCGCCATATGAAATCTGACATTCATTTCCAACGTTCAACGATACGGCTGGACAAATGAGCTACAATATGTCTCAAATGTACTGTAAAATCCCAGATTAAAATGCCCATGGTAAAATCACCTTTTACACTCAGGGACTCTTATAACGTGGGTGGTTACCATGTATAGGTTACCCCCCCCCCCCCCGTTACAAACCGAGCATATCTGGTTCGATACGCTCGAGCTGCTAAGAATTGATCATAGCTTTGCTTCCGATCTATGTCTGTATATTAATTTAATAGGTGACAAGTGAATATTGTTCGGTCCCTGAATGCCATGACAACGAATGAAAAAAATCTGAGGACATGATTTCTTCAGGTATGGCCCAAATTTCGTTCGTATTCGTCGAATGGGATTTTGTGTTATGTTTGTTAAAAATTTAGCCATTCACAGACCACACGTGGTTACCATGACAACAAAAGTAAAGATTACAGGTACTCAGAGATTTCCAGATGAGGGCGCCCCCAATTTTCTAACAAATCGTGTTTTTTGCATGTACATATTATGCTTGTCCACATACTAATCACTGTGTGAAATCGAAGTCCTTCATATAGAAAATCACGACTTTGTTATAAAAATCCGGATCCGGAAAATTTGTTATACACAGTATCCTATGGTACTGTTATACTACACAGAAATGTACTCCAAAATACAGTCAAAATTAAAATATGTTTCACCTCAGACTTTACAATTGAGCTATTTAGGTGACTATCTTTAGATCTAGTTTTCTACTTTTAATTAATAAACCAAAAAATATATTCAAAATCTCTGAGTCAGCCTTTAATTACAGCTTTAAAATTTATTATAAGAAATGTGTTAAATGACTTGTCAATTCTCGAGAAATAACGGGGTAACCTCTTTAACATTAATACATAGTCGACATGCAGAGATTATATGAGTTCGTAGTATAACTACATGAGTTGGTCACTGAAACATCAAATTACATTCAACAGAATAAAACAACAATACTCAACCAATTAATCAAATTCAAATAGTATTCAAGAGTAGTCAAGAGTGAAACAAGAAGGATGAACCTCCTTCATTGAATTCACGCAATTGTATCTCAATAGTTAATCAAATTCAAATTATAAACATCAGCGGCCGGGCGACAAGTCAAAATAAGATCGCAGACGTGATAAAATGGAATAATGATAAATGGATTATCTTATTTGTGCCACAATAGCTGTTTATCCCATTGGTCAGAACAATACGTGACATATTGCCGGAAGATTCCACACTACTAAATAGCCACACCCCTGGCCGAAGAGTGTTTAGAAAAAAAGTAAAATGGGGGATGGGGGGGCAAAGTGTAAGATAAAAATTTGAAAATAGTAAAAACCGGAACTTCTTGGCCCATATTCTGTGTTAGAAATTATTTTAATAATACAAATCAGCACGATATCAAGATAACAAAGTCTGAGAGTCTTTCTACTGAATAATTACAGTATTAATTTTACACCCACCCCATAGAAATATTTCGACCTGAAGCAACATTTTCAGAGGGGATCAAGACTCATCGTTGTTTTCACGCTTCAGAGGTCTGGCGGTCCAAGCTAATGCATAATTTAAGTAACTGAATCGCTTCGTTATTAATGACAAATTTACGTTTTCATTATAAAAGATTCACCCTGATGGGGCAGGAGGGAAAAAGTTTTTGGACCTGTCGAATGTATGGAATAGGGCCATGACTTGCGCCAGCATTTAATCCGATTACAAATTGATTTTGTAGGGTGTAAAGAACGGCCAATTTGCGAAGAAGTAGACCTATTATATCAACTGCACAACATAAAGAACTAGAATTTTCGCGGTTCTCGGCTTCCGCGCCTCGCTATATTAAGAATAATGTAAGCTGTGGGCCGCCCCATGACCTTTGACCTTGGCACGTGAACCTTTGATCTCATCAACATATGAGGGATCGCATGGTGCACCTATGCAAAGGTGGTCCCATTTCACTTCAATTTTCATTTAGATCATTTTTTACATTTTTAGCCCATTTTTCAAGCTCTGACCATACACATGACCTTTGACCTTTCAACATGGGGACCTTTTACCTCATCAACTATGAGGGATCCCATTGTGACCTATGACATAAGTTTTGGTTCCAATTGGAAGTGAACTTTTCAACTGAGGTCAATTTAAAAAAAAAAAACTTAACAATTTTGACCCCCCACAACACACACACACATACACCGCACAATGGATTGCTAGTGGTCCTGCCAGCTATAGCTGGCGGCCCACAAAAACAACAGGCACAACTCACCTGTTCAAATCTTGGATGACATGTCTGAATGCCGCGTCACGGCTTCAATTCCACCTGCCGAGCCACCCAGCACGTAACACCCTTCTTCCAATACAATTTACAAATAGAGCACCACTAATTAACTCTCATTACTGAATGGGAACGTCATATTTGTGATCCAGCTTGGGGAGATTTTGGAAATTCTGCAATATGTGTTCATGACGTTCGAGGAACTTTTTTATATGCGCAATGAGATGGGAAATCGCTGTATGGTCTCTGCTAACGGAAGCTGAAACATAATTTAGAATAAGAATTTCCGTTGTTGAGTGGTTGGTATTGTTTTGTACTGTTATAAGTTGCGCCATAAGTCCATCCCAGAAACTTGAGGGGTTGAAAAGTACTCCTAATAATCGTAGATGCGTCGATATATTGTGACTAGGTGAGATTTACTATCTGTGTCGTATTACTTAGACATTCCTGAACCCAGAGTGTCATCATTACAAGGTGAAATTTAGTTTTAATAAGGTGCCAATGCCAATATGCATGGCTATTTACGGAGTGGAAAACCCAAGTTTGAACGGGGAAATGCAATAGGAGTATTGATGCTGTCATAATTATATGAGCGGGACCGGGTTGGTGGGCGCGGTCCAAGCATGGTTGCATGGACACGTACAATGATACAACAGATGACTCATTCCGATTTTGTTATATAATTAGGTCAGTCACCCGAATTGTACTACACATGCGCGAATGCCACGAGTGGACCAGCGTCGGTGACTTGCCCCTAGAATCTTCTATACGGGCGTCAATAGAGAGCTTCGTTTGTGCACAACTAATATGGTATGCATTTTGTTTGTATTTGTCTCTAGTTTTGCTTGGCACCTTACTCCTTGATCAAAGAAAAACATATTGCTTAACTTGCGACTATGATTTTTCGAATAAAAATCTGTCCTGCCCCTCCGTTCAATCGTAATCCCATGACAAAATAAAGGTTAGCTACTATCAGCGCGAATCTACTATAGGCCCATTTTTACATAAACAAAGGGAATTTATTTGGTGGTGTGCAACCAGAAAGCCTGACTTAACCTTTCAGAAAAAGAAATAAGATTTCTTTATGGAAATAGCATTGCAAAGTAACCAAGAAAAGGTTCATGAGCTCATCTAAAATAGAAAACATGTGAATTGTTATTATAATCTAATCTGGAGTTTACAAGTACATAAAGTTGTTTTAAAGATAAAGTGCTACGCTAATATATACAATTTACCAGAATTGCGCGGAGCGTAATCAAGATGGCTCCCATAACTGAATATACGCAAATGAGTTCACTAATATTCATAACCTGTTCAAAAGGTATACAGCACATGAACTCATCATATTCTACCCCGGGGGCACTTGTAATAAAAGGTAGATATGATGCGTGAACAAGAAAACGCGTAAAAAGGGTCTCTTTTTTCCAACAGGTGATGTTTGCGCGTACATTGCTTAGGGTGTCAAAACAGCAAAATGTTGGGAAAAGGGTACGTTTTTTCTTAACCCTGTGTACGTGTTTAGGGTATGTAATACTCAAATAAGCAGATATCAAAACGATCAAAAATACTGTCAAGCAAAGCAAGATATTAAAGGGTATATTAACGGCATAATGTTTTGCTTACTTGTTAAGGGTAGCAAAAACCGACAAAAATACTTTAGTGTAGCAAAACAAAAAATACTTGTTAAGGGTATGTTTTTAGTCGGTGGAAATACTTGTTTAGGTGCATCGTGTAATCCACCTTTGAATACAAGTGCCTCCCCGGGATTCTACCACTGTATCACGTTTGAAGTTCATTGACTATTCGGCTTAGTCAGTAGAGCGGATTAATTTTCTTCCGCCCGTATACAGGCCGTTACGCAGGGCGTGCGGGGGTGCGGTCGCACCTCCATCCAAAAATTCCACAAACGATGCAAAATGTCCACTTTTGCTGATTTTTTGCATACAAAGTCCAAAATGTAAAGAAATGTTGACAAGAAAGTCCACACTTTGGTGATGCGATGTTCAAAAAGTCCAAAAAAGGACCATTTTAGGGGATTATGTCCACTTTTACCAAGAAAGTCCACTTTTTAGGTTATACCCCACCCCACATCCACCCCCCGGCCCCCTTAAATAAATCCTGCGTACGGTCCTGCCCGTATAAATATTCATCCAGACAGGCATTCATCCAGACAGGCTAATGATCACATTGGCCCTCCATAAAATGTTGTGGGTCAAAAACAAAATACGTGTTGTTCATTTTTATCATTTTGCCTGTTTTTATGCTTTCATGAGTGTGATTTTCCTTCTATACTATTATGGTGAATATGTTAGCCGAAATGGAACTCTTTTTTGCCCTCTGTGGAATTAGTATTATTATAACCGGGGTCCGTTCGCGAAACTTGTACGTAACCCTACGTGTATACGTAATATTCATATATCATACAAAATAGATTTTTTACACTCCCTACACCGTGCTTTGGACAGATTGGTCTGCGATTGAGTTTCGCTAACGAAACCCTGCCCTACAAGATATGTGGAAAGAGCAGGATCGCAAGTATGTGCAGCTGCTCTTGGAAGATTTATCGGGGAAAGTGCTCCCTGACGCCTTCAAAGATATCGAAGACGCCCTGGACGTATGCAGAAAGAGAATAGCACGCAAAGTGGAGGAAAGCGAGACTAAAGGACGCGGAGATGGTTTTCAACGAGGAGAGCGCGGAACTGATTCAGAAGAAAGAAGAACTTCTAAGAAAAGCGGCTGCCAAGAAAGAGGGAGGCATCAGAAGACCAGCGTCGGCCAAGCAAAAGGCCACGCAAGGAGGGGGAGTTACCTCGCCGCACCACAAGCATGGCCATAGAAAGCCCCTAAGTATAGTAGGAAGTAAGCAAACTTCCGACCAAACGGCTCTTTTCAGAGCCACCAAACTTCTAAAAAGAGATAGACAGTGTGTAAACAATCAGCGGTAGTGAACCTCTGTTGTTCTGTACAAAAGAGATGTAACCTGGTTAAATATATGTTCACAAGTAAAGTAATAACTGTTCCATAGTATTGAACCGTGTAAAACAAATAACAAGATTTAGGGTTATGAATAAAACTAACCATGAACGTGGTTGTTAATTAGGTCATAGGTAAAGAGGAGGAAGTATAACCTCCTTTACATTTAGGTAATAAACCAAGTAATTTATGTAAGTTCATAGTTTTGAACAAGTTGATTAATCCAAGATAAAGTAGTTAGGTATTATACAGAGACCAAGATAAGGTCTCCTTAGCTTTAAGTAATAAGCACGTTTAACCGCAGGCGTGCACGACACCCGTGTCAGTGTTACAGAGAAAAATTTTGCGAGCTAGGGAAGTTTCTCTTTTACCGTGCGAGTGAATTAGACTTTTGATGTCGGGCTTGATACAGTACAGTCTGCTGTCCTCTCATTCTTTTATAATAAAACACTTTGATTCCTGAGTATATGTTTCGAGTAGTTTGGTGCTGGGTTTTGCTGAGATAAATTTGTCACATTCTTTGTCATTGAGTGAATTTCCCCCTTTGCAACCGTCTCTATGTCTTTTATGTAGTAGATCCTGGGGGCTTACGTGTTTGTAACTCGATGAATCAATAAAATGTCCATCTAATCTAGGGTTTTGATAGATAGGTCTAGGTGTCATACGATAGCTATGACATCCCTTTGTGAAATTTCGTTTTGGATCCTTGGGTAATTGGCCAAACATACGTCACAGTGAGTTTGACGAAATCCCAACTCTCTCGATGTCTTGTTATAAGCAATCCAGTATTCCCTTCAGCAATTAAACGTTATATTAATGTTGCCACTCAATCATATAGCCCTTCTAGTAAACATGTCTTGCATAAATGTACATTACTATCAGGAATCTGATATTCTGGTCATATTGATTCCTGCTGTTCAACTACTATGTTTTGTCAACTGTAACTGTGGACTTATTTTGATATTTTATTACTTTACAAAGCAAGACAGGTCCGGGTAATTCAAAACTTGTCAGCTATTTTAATAACCATTTTGTCAAACCTATTAAATATATCTCACATATTCCTTAACAAAAAGTTGTGAAAGCTAATCCAATTAGGTAAACTGCTATGAGGCGGTTTAAAAATAATTTGATGTCCGAAATAAACCTTTCCAAACAATCAGAGAAAAATCGAAGCTAAGTGCTATTTGCTATTTATATCATAAATTATAGTGATTTGAGCCATTTTTATAACATGGCATGAAAATAAACCAGGTGATATCATGATATAAAACAAATATTGACTGTCTATATTCATGCAATAGTATACAAATATTGAATACCTGAGAGTGTGATAGTAAACAGGGTAAAAATATATATCATGCGGTCAAATTTTGACTTTTCTATATCATGATATCACCTGGTTTCTTTTCACATGGCTCAAATCACTGCAATCATGATATAATAAAAACTGTACAGGGCTCAAATCACTGCAATCATGATATAATAAAATATATCATTCGGTCAAATTCTGACTGTCCCATTTCACGAGGCGATATATATTTTAATATTACACTCTTAGGCATTCAATATTTATATAATATATCACTCAACGGTTTCTTAGTGCTGTTATGTGTAAAAATCTCTTGAAAAACCGGCTATTTCAGGAAAAAACGCTGAAATCTAGGATTTTCGAGAAAAAAAATTCATGTGTAATTCATTCAAGAGTAGGCAATTTTCTCTAAAGCGCCCCAATACTACTAAAATTGGACATTTTGCCATCCCTAATGCACAACAAATATAGGACCCGGATACTTTTTACACAGCCAGTCAGGTGAGGCTAAACCAACTTTTTTAACCCAATGATTATAGAATATGTAATTTTATTTTTAAATTAAATTTTACAGGGCATTTAAGCAGATAACATGCTAACATTAACCCTTAAAAACTAATAGGTTCTATATATGTTTAACACATACAGACAGGTGACAGAGTCGAGTGCAGTTTCGCTAATACGGAATAAAGCACGAACTCGTTCAAGCAGTACAACTCTTCTCTCCTTGAAAAACGTGTTCCAGCTGATTTGCATGGGACTGTCAGTGGCTTTTGAGATGACTGACTTATTTGCCTTTCTTTCACAGTCGCTAGGTACTGTCAAAATGGCAACTACTTAAAGGTACATTTCGTGATCCTAGCACCTCATGTTGTATTTGTGGTTCACTAGAGAAAAGGTCATGCCCCTTTTAAAACGGCACTGGCACATTTTCACAAAATATGAAATTTCTTCAATTTGCTCGCAAATGATAGTCAAGGCCGTTGGAGGAATAAAGATATATTTTACTAGCAATTCGTTCAAGATTGGCTAATTTTCTCCAAAGCGTCCCAATACTATTAATATTGGACATTTTGCCATCCCTAATGCACAACAAAGTAGGCACCCGGCTACTTTTTTTTTACACAGTCAGTCAGGTGAGGCTAAACCATCCTTTTTAACCCAATCATTATATTACATGTAATTTTATTATTAAATTAAATTTTACAGGGCGTTTAAGCAGCTAACCTGCTAACATTAACCCTTTAAAAACTAGTAGGTTCTTTATATGTTATAACACATACAGACAGGTGAAAGAGTCGAGTGCAATTTCGCTAATACGGAATAAAGCACGAACTCGTTCAAGCAGTACAATTTTTCTCTCTTTGAAAAACGTGTTCACAGCGGATTTGCATGGGACTGTCAGTGGCTTTTGAGATGATTTGACTTAACGCCTTTCTTTCCCAGTCGCTAGGTACTGTCAAGATTGCACCTATTTAAAGTACATTGCCGTATCCTAGTATCTCATTTTTGTTTATGGTTCACAAGATATCCTCGAGGAAACGTTATGCCCCAAGAAGACTCTCCATGAAATTCTGGTTTGGGTTAGGCATGGGTGCGGTCGTTGTGGTCGTTTAAAACTAGCAGGTTCATTCTGCCTAACCCAGTATACGTCCGATGAAATGATCATTTTATCCAGGTTTCTGCATTTTATAGTGCTATTGCCAATACTATCTGGTACACACAGCTACTTTTGTTATTTTGTTGATGTGTCATTTCCAATGTTGGAATTGCGTGGCCCCATGAGCCAAACCAATCCTTCTTTGTACATCCTGTTCGCTACCTGTTGTAAGGTTGCATTGGAAATGACAATTTTTATGTTCTTTGGTTTTATGCTGATGACTTAGGTCTGTCACAAACCCGGGTCTATCTTAAGGCTAAGGCGAGATGGCTTCCCGAGTAATCAATGGCCTAAGGCTAGACCTTTTTGGACTGGACTCATTTAGACGCATTTTCATGCTAAAATGATATGAAAATAGTCAATTGTGATAAATTTTGAAAAAAAAAGAAGTCGCCTGCAAGCCCAACGAGTTAAGGCAAAGTTCGTTCATACTTCACTGTATCTGCATTGCCGTAAGTTGCATTGGGTGAACTGCAGTCTCTTCCCAAAGTACTACATCGCGGTACCACAATAAATTCATTTAAACTGGATTTGCAGTGCATTGCGTTGGGTTGCGGCAGATAATGATCGATATGTCGGCAACGCAACGCACAATTTAACGAGATATGAACGGACGTAGTCCAAGTTAAAAAAAAAGTTCGCTTCCTGTGCGCTGGGGTTGTGCATAGGGTGTACATAGAGTGCAATTGGGTTTCATTCTATACATCATTGGTATTTGGAATAAAGCTCATTCACACTGATCATTGTGTACATGAGCTTTATTCCGTAAGACTACCTGAACCGGTACGGCGGTCCGGTAAGTACGTAATCCTGATTCTAAAAAGAAAGACATTGTAGGAAAAGTGGATGCGACCGTAGCGATTGCGTGTTCACTTTTCGTGTCTGCGAGCACCTAAGTACCTGATAAAATGTTCAATTTTCTCGCTAGGTTCCATAGGTTCAGACCCAATTACGACACATATTTAAAACAAAGTAACAGACCCCTCTGATGAAAAAACATCCATAGAACACCTTTGTTTTCCGGAGATATTTGTTATTTAGTTTCATTTACAGGCATTCTCTATGGGACTGATAATGTTAGTCTCTCACGCAGTACCAAGTTAAATAACATCTTTCGCAGTCTGTGACACAGACTACCCGGTGGGAAAATACTTTCCAGGCTGCCGTACTGAAGCGGGGAAAATGCGATTTGGGTGCGACTGGCTTGCGCACCGGGAGCGAACTTTTGTACCGATATACCACAGTATTTATTGCGGTACCGCGATGCAGCATTTTGAATAGAGACTGCAGTTCTCGAGCAAACAAAACTCACCACTACGCAGTTAATATGGCCGGACCTTGTAATACTCGGTATCCAAACAGGCATTTTTAAGGAAATTCATATTTTCTAATCTTCAAAAGGTCCTATAGTTTATGTACCCAAAAATAAGAGACATTTTTGGCGCTTTATGAGCATTTTACGAAGCGAGTCAGGAGACACTTTACCCTAACCATAAACTTTGTGGAACACTACTTGTATCAAAACAATCCGAATACAGAAATATGAATATCACCATAATTATAATCCTTCGTCTTTAACTCATAGTTTGTTTAGAATGAACATTAACTTTAACATTTTGAATTAAGAAGTTAACAAGACAAATCCTTCTCATTTCGACCCATTTCAATTACGTATAAATATAAAATGTAACGTTATATTTGCATTAATTTGCTCGAAAATGAGTTTTAAAGTACTATTGTATTTGTGTAGATGCTGGGAAGCCAGCTGGGAGTTGACAAGACTAATCTCTGGATTCTACAATTAGCCCGTCACAACATAATGTAGCATTTGACACTAATTCGGCTTGGCAATGTGTTTTGAAAAAGTCTCTTTTCGTTGTGTAGACTCCGTGGTTGCTGTTGGCCTGTGGTACTAACAAAAGTGATTCAATAACAATGTCTCAGCAAATTTACGCAAATAGGGTTTTTCATCTTGGAAGGATAGTTGCCAATTCAATGTGAATTTAGGTAAAGTTTGATTTGACAGTAACATTCGTCTGAGAGGACTTATTTAGATACCGCTAACGTCCCTCGAGGAAATCTGACGATCGCTGCAAAAAAGGAGCTAGCGTTACTTTTCTTGTTATATCTAAGGGGAATTTCCATCCAAAACAAGGCAGGGGTTCGTTCCGTGATTTGTTTCATAAGTGCATTTACATGCAGTTAAGGGACCTTAGGGATATATATCGTTGTTTAACAGTTGCTATGCAGAATTCTATATTGTTAAGCTGCAACCATTATCAAATCTAAAGTGTGCCATACAACCTATAAAGGCTGACTCCGAGATTTTCTGATGAGGGCGCACTCAAGTTTCAAACAAATCGTGTTTTGCATAATACATAATGCCTGTCCTTACACTAATCACTGTGTGAACTTTGAAATTTGCTTTTTGCTTCTTTTTTTTTAACTTTTTTTTCCGGTTATACACTTTTACACAGTATCCTATGGCACTGTTATACTGTGCAATGAATATTTACTGCATGAAAACGAAAAATCCGATTCGTCTCTAATGTTGGAATTAAGCATTTTAGGCGGCTATCTTTAGTTCTGGATGACTATTTTTAAATATTATAAAAATATATTTCCTAATCTCTGAGTCAGCTTTTTAAGTCTTGAACAGCTACTAGGGGTTGAAAGAGAGCAACACAAGAGTGAGAACTATTTCAATATATCGTAAGACGAATGGGCATTAAGTGAATGTATATATCAGTAAATACAACTATAGAGAAAGTTACTGATATTTCCCGGTGGCAATGTTGGACACAATAAATGTATTCCATATACATACAATATATAGAATAAGTTCGCCATGCCTACCAGGGGGCCACCACACTAATTTAAACCCCACCCGTTTCCTTCCTAGAAATTAACTGTAGAACTTCCCCTTGAGCTTCCACGGCGGTTCAGTTATACATTGTATTACATCCCTGTATATTCAAAACCTCTACTCCCCTTGAGGTAGTCTGATTTTTAACTTTGCGATATCTTTTATCACAACCAATATCTTATTCAATATTTGTCTTGTCTGCACCATATCCGAACTTTAAACGTTAAACAAAATTGTTCAATATCAATATTGAATAAAAATGAAAAAAATACACTGTAAATATTATTTTACTAATGTTGGGTAAAAATGTCACAGCTCTTAATGTTGAGTAAAATCTTAGTCAAAGTTGAGTAAAACTTACTCATTGTTGACTAAATCTTAGTCATTGTTGGGTAAAATATACTCAGCTTTGTGTAAGGTTTACTCAACTTTGACTAAGATTTTACTCAACATTAAGAGCTGTGACTTTTTTACTCACCCCGTAATTGTACAGTTAAATGACGACTATTTCATAAAATGCAAGTTTTCTGTAAATTTCCGTTATATCTCAGTTTTTCTACAGGCAGGATCTTCAAATTACGATCAGGCCACCTTTGAACCTGCTCCCAACTTATCTTGAAAGTTATATTTTTACACAATGTTTTACACCAGATTCGATCGATACAAAAACTTTCCTCATTTTAAGATGCACAAAAGTTCGTGAATGTGTGTATACCAAATACAATAATAATAACAACCAGTTTTTTTTATATAGCGCTTAAATAAATGTCGACATTTATATAGCGCTTTCACTATGTATCAAAGCGCTTTACATTTATTCCGCTGCCACTAGAATATGTCAGCTGCCTTACAATGCCCAAGATACGGCGTTCAATGGACAATATTCCTATCAGCTCCCCATTTAGCACCTGGGTGGAGATAAAGTGCCTTGCCCAAGTGCACAACACATTGGCCTCAGTGGGACTCGAACCTTTGGGTCATGAGGCGGTCGTTGTATCCAGGGCGCACAACACTAAATCACTCCACGTTTGGGGGAATAGTAGGTAGTTCCGGTAAAATGACAAAACATGTTTGAGATATTTTGCAGTCCTTTGGGGACCGGTTCCTAGTGAGGGTGTTATATTATAATAAAAGTGAAAGAGTATAGCCTGACCATCGCTGAGATTATCACAAAATTTGGAAATTCGATTCGGTGTAGAAACTAGGCCCTCGACTTCCGGCCCTGGTCGAAAGCGGCTATAAGGCGTACACGTCGGCTCAAAATAGTGGTGGCGCTGTTCATATGCCCTTTTCTTAAAATCTCTACTAGAATGATATCAAAAAATGAAACTTATTCGAAAGTTTTAGTTGTGATCTATAGGGAAATGAATTCATAATATTCAAAATATTGTACGCGGGGTGCAAATCAGCGGGCGCGATGTGGTATTTTTACGTGTATTTCAATGGAGCGATTATTTAGTGGTGTGCGCCCTCCACTGGACCACACGTGCCCTCACGCGCTTAGTCCCCGTAAACAGGCTCAAAGCGCTGTTGCCAATTATTATTACACCGCCTTTCAGAAATCGTCACAATCATTTCGCTTCATTTGCATGGCGCAAAGACATGTCTTGCAAGCGTACAAGCCTATCAGCACTTAGATTGGAATAGTGCCCATAGCAGCTCCCCAGTTTTCGCTTGGGACGACCTTAGTAGCAATATTTTCTCTTAATATTACTAGTAGAGTAAAGATAGCACATGACCCCAAAATTGTAACAGAAGGTTTTTTTTGCATTTTCTGCTAGTTTAAGGTCAGCTTAACAATATATCAAAAGTTGCACAAAAGCGAAGTCCCAGAAAGTGTTCAAACTATGACATAAACAAAATGGCCGCCATCCACCAATTTGAAAAACATAATCCTCATATCTCTGGCAATAAATGAGCTAAAAGGACAAACAAGATGTCTTTTCCTACTAATTCTAGCATAACAAATCCATTAAAATTAGTTTTATGAAGTTAAAATATCATGACCACCTCTAAAACCAATATGGCCGCCATCCGCCATGTTGAAAAGTACAAATTCTTGTATCTCTGGTACCAGATGGGCCAAAAGGACAAACAAAATGTCATTTCCTACTAATTCTAGCATTACAAATCCATTAAAATGGGTTTTATGAAGTTGAGAAATCATCTTGACCTCTAAATCCAATATGGCTGCCAGCCACCATGTTTAAAAGTACAAATACTTTTATTTCTGGTACCACATGGGCCAAAATGACAAATATGGTGTTATTTTTTATTAATTGTAGCATAAGAAATACATTAAGATGGTTGTTGTAAAGTTTTAAGAGCACCTTGATGTCTTAAAATGCCGTGTGACTGAGTGTCCAACCACCCATGTCTATTGTGGTCTCCATTGAGTGTTGTATGCATCATTTGTTTCAGCACTATACCCAAATGGCCTCGTCTACAATGTCATGGTTTATTCCGTACATGTCGCTATGGTAGCTTGGACACTGCCTCATGAGGGACACTCAGTTTCTTTACACGGCATTAGAAATCTATTCGAATTAAAATGATTTTTAGTGGGCAATTTGTCGAAAATTCGGAGCCAAATAGATTTTTTATCACCTATAAATCTATCACATTTTGTTCTTTACAGTGTAATTGTGAAATCCTTGAACAGAAAGTACAATTTCACATTATTCAGCTCATCATCACCGAAATGGGGCCAAAACACTTGTTAGTATGAATGTCCACAAGCTGTTGTGAAAATTTTTTTTTGGAAAGGTACCTAGTAGCGTATAATGATTCCAAAGACTCTGATTGCTGATCATTGAACAGGGACACCATTGGGTTGCAGCCTTCATCTTTCTATCGATTAAGGATCTATTTTGGTAGTACAAAATACCCTGGAACAAGCTCGTAACACAGGGTTAGCATGGATGACTTTGAGGAAAACAGATTTTTTTGCCAACTCCAAATATTCTCCAAAAATGAAAATGCATTGGCAAAGAACAGGTAGGAGCAAATGTTATCACTGAATAAGCACTTCAGGTAATTGATATCATACACATTATTTCTCTATGTGTCTGTCAGACCAAAAGTAAAGGTCATTACAGCCCTCTTTATTTGGGTTGTTGACCTAAATTATGCCATGGCAACTGCTGTTTGCTATATCAACATCTACATTTCCTTTTTCCCAGCAAAATTTGTTGCATTTGATATTTCTACCTTATTTTGCGATGCTGTGTTGCAACGTTTATGTGTGCTGTCTTTTGTGTTCGGTTCATCAGTGTATCCATGGAAGACAATGGATGCTTTGCCATAATGGTCAACTAGCTTCAACTGTGAAAAATGCATAATCATCAGCATTGCAACTATAGGTGTTTCTCTCTGTCCATTTCAAGCGATGTAAAAGAAAACCTCCATCAACATCATAGTGATCAGTCTTTGGCACTGTCTTGGGCAGCAGCCTCGGACGAGGGACACATGTTCGTAAATGGCCATCAGAAATTGTGCTTTATCTGGCTTACATAAAAAATGGATGACGGATATGGTGACAGTTCATGGCAAAGCACCTTATCTAAAGACAGTTCTCCAGATTGTGACACTAAATAGGAATCTTTGAAATAACAGAGATTGGTCATCGCATGATCGGTTACCTTGGCAGCCCGAGGAGATGCAAGAGTCTTGACTTTAGTTTTCCGTTTGTAGCTATATTAGAAAAGTGAGCTTGTTTTCCATTTGTTTGACTTATCTTGCCTATATACTTGGAACAAATCTTGTACATTGACATCCTCATCAGCATTTATCCATGTGCAAATATTTCTCAAGGGTCTTCTCCTGTGAAGCGAGAATGCTGTTCAAACTTAGCTGCAAGCTTTGACAAGTCATTCTTGTCTCTTTCCATATGTGAAGGTTATTGCTAATTATGCATCTTTCACAATTGACCACTATCAAAGCATCCGTTGTCTTCAATGGATACACTGGTGAACTAAACACAAAAGACAACACACATGAACATCGCAATACTAGGATCGCAAAACTAGGTAGACAGCAACTGCAACAAAATTTTATGCTAGACCACCCAAAATTTGCTGGAAAAAAGAACACATTCTCTGATTCTCTCAAATGATCTGGATAGCAGGCTCTCAACTAGTTGCAAGAGACTGCCACGTAATCTAAGCAGAAGGAGATGCAGATATTAATATAGCAAAAAGGCAGCCCCATGCAATAATTTAAGTCAAAAATCCATATTGGCGAAAACACAGACCTATTGATACTTGTTCTCCATTATGCAGAAGAGTGCTGTAATGCCCTTTACTTTCGGTCTGACAGAGACAACAAGAAAATATGTGGATGATATAAAGCTGCTGAAGCGCTTATTCATTGATAACATTTGCTCTAATCTGCTGGTTTCCCATACATTTTCAGGTTGCGATACTACTTCATGAATATTTGTGTTTGGCAAGAAGTCAAAGTAATTCATGGTGACCCGTTGTTACGAGCTTATTTTGTACTGCCAATATGGATCCCGAATCGAAAGAAAGTGAAGGTTGCAATGCAATTGTGTTCAATATGGTCAGCAATCGGAGTCTTTTTTTATGTTAAAGGCATACCAGGGCATAAACAACAGACTAACATCTGGTAGAAACCACTGATGGGTTAGTGCCGAGATAGCAATTACCCTCTTTTTCTTAAGCCGGCCCGATGATTAGTAGCAGGATTGTGCTCAGGAAGGGCATTCCACATGTGGGCAGTTGAAGGAATAAATGATCTCTGATGGCTGACCATGTTAGATCTTGGGGTCTTAACTGCGAGGTCAATGAGATCGTACTGACCGCCGTAAACGAGGGTCTATACTCTTGAGTTTTAGACATCAGTTGGTAAAGTAGTTCAGGAGTCTCCTCATAAAACATGCGTTGGAAGAGTGTAGTTTGCTCTAACTGCTCTTTGGTGTTATAAAACGTGAAAGATGTCCACCAAAAAACCTCCGCTGCAAAACTCCACTCTAGGAGAACTTATGTACAGCTAATGCAGTTGATGTGCAAGACTGATGGTCAAAATTGACTGGGGCTGGATAGTACAAGGGGGAAATTGCTTCCCCTCTTGATGAACAAGAAGCTGTACTTTCTGTTACTTGGAGAATTGCACAACAGTATACACACATATTTTGAAAAGGTGATAGCTATTTATAACCGATAAGAATTCAACATGGCTACAAATTTTGGACAAATAGCCCACTAAAAATCACTTTAAAACAACCATCTTAATGTATTTCTTATCAAAACTAACACCTTATTTTCTATTTTTTGCCCATCTGGTATCAGACGTGAAAGAATTTATACTTTCCAACATGGCGGATGGCAGCCATATTGGATTTAGAGGCCAAGATGATATCTCAACTTTATAAAACCCATTTTAATGGATTTGTTATGCTAGAATTAGTAGGAAATGACATCTTGTTTGTCCTTTTAGCTCATTTATTGCCAGAGATATGAGGATTTATGTTTTTCAAAATGGCAGATGGCGGCCATTTTGTTTATGTCATAGTTTGAACACTTTCTGGGACTTCGATTTTGTGCAACTTTTAATATTCTATTAAACTGACCTTACTCCACCAGAAAATGCCAAGAAAGCACCTGTTGCAATTTTTTTTGGGGGTTAGTGTGCGTACATGTCATATTTTGATCCTACTATACGTTTTGAATGGATAATTGTCTCTAGACCTGATTTCTTGCTACCTTTTAGGCACTTCCTTTGTATTAGAATTAATTTCCTATCACGATTATCAAAATAAAATGTCATCATGGACGATCATAGTTGACGCGATAAGTAAAAATTATAGTCAATGACTGTTTTGTTAAGATTGTAAAGAGAGATTCAGTTTCTTCCAAGTGTTTATATACGTTTACTTACATTATACACATAGCGAAAGGCATGAGTAACTTAAAGGGGCACATGGCGATTTTCTGAGAATACAAATTTCTTTCAACTTGCACGTGATTAGGCTTGGCGTCGTTTAAAAAGTAGAAAAGAAAACAAGGCATAAAGTTTTAAAATGGCCTGTTGTCTGAATGAACCCTTTTCAAAACACTTTTTATTATATAAAACAGTGTTTTCGGCTTATTCGCTTCAGGTGAAACAGTGGCGTAACGAGCCTGCCCGCTCTGAGGGGGCAAATTTCCCAGTCTTGGGAAATTTTCCCTCTCAGGGGGGTCAAAAGGCCATTTTTTTCCCGGTCAGAGGGCTAAAAAACGATGATTTTGCAAGTTTTTTCCCGGCCAAAGTCGTCAGGGGGGCAACCTGCCCCCCTGCCCCCCCCCCCCCCGCCTGTTACGCCACTGAGGTGAAATTTCATTGAAATTGGTTAAATTGGCACGAAAAAAATGTACCTTTATAATGTCTCGAATCAAAAGAAAACAAATGTTGTTATTTATACCGTGGGCTTAATATTTAACTAAGTGAGATTTCCTTGCAAATCACAGAAAACCATGATGTGCAAAAAAATGTTAAAAAACATTATAAACGATAACAATTTTTTGATTAACTGCATTGGATTGAGTTAAAACTGGAAGGGTTATGTAACAGCATTAACTTACCTTACCAGAATTTGACTGCGCATATCCAACAAATTCAACATCGGCCTTAGCCTATTAGTTTAAGCTGATTTGGCTAGGGAAAGGGTAACTTTCACTATTCCTGCTATCCTATACGAGTAATTTCTTGAACATTCATTTCGCTTCATTTAGCATGTTTAGTGGCTGGTTCAAAGACATGACTTGCAAGCGTACAAGTCTATCAGCACTTAGCTTGTAATAGTCCCCATAGCAGCTTCCCAGATTCGCTTGGGGGTCGACGATGCAATTGAGTTAGTATCTGCCCAGGAACCACAAAACACGCAAACACAGGTTATGAACCTGCGTCGATTAGCTTACAAATTTTACTGCGTTCATATCAACAAGTTAACATGGCCTTGAGCTAATTAGTTTAAGCTGATGCCGGCAAAGGGTCCGTCACTGTCCTTGACTATACTGACGATAGTTCTTGCTGTCTACTGATTTTCCCGTGTGTGATATGAGTTCAAGATCTTATTAGCATAAAAACTGTACAGGCGCTCTTCATCTTTACGCTCCACGCTCAGAGAGATAGAGAAAGAGAATGTGTTTGTTCGATTTGAGCAGGCCCAACCGTAATTTTTCCGAATGCGGTTCCATGTTTCAGCTATTCGTGCATGATACCATGCACACTTTCCACACCGATAAGTTAGACTTCAAACTTAAAGCCTGTCATATTACGCAATCTACGCTTTATGATATTCCTTTCAGTTACGGTCCGTGATAGGGGGTCGTTACAAGATGATGGGTTTTATTCCGTAAACATGGACTTGTTGTTAGCAAAGACCCCGGGGTTCAACATTTTATTGGGTTGGGGGTACGGCCCGATGTCCGGACCACTATCCCGAAAATATATCAAAAATGAAACGAATCTGGTACCTTCTATAGGCCTATTCCTCATTTTTGAAACAGCGGTATCGAACCTGTTCTTAAGTTTGACCTCTTGGAGGAAACTGGATGATGAAGTATTTGGGCCGTTCGCTACTGGTATATATATGTAAATCATTTGTAATAGAAAACCAACCCTTAATACAGTACATACCAAATTTTCATAAAAAAATACATGATCGGTCCTCGGACCGCTTGTTGTCGGCCTGCCGTCGTGTTTTGTGAATAATAGGGCCTCATATGACCTTTGACCTTGATATGTGACCTTGACCTTGATATGTGACTGTTTGACCTCATAAACAGGGTTTGCATGTAATCTCCATAACCACGTTTGGTCCAATTGAACTTCAATTTTCCTTGAGGTAGATTTGACATTTTCAGCTTACAACTTCACCTCAATCCCACGCTGTTCAAAACTGCGCAACCCTTCCTCCCGCATAACCGGGCACACTAAGTTACAAATATCGCAAGTGAACGTCTCGACCCGAGATTTAGTACGAGTTTCATTCCAAGATGGCAGCGCCCATGGTCACAGTAAACAGTAGGCAAATACCTGCACAAATGTCACGGGGTTATAAACAGAAACAATTATACACTGAACGTCAAAATCTTACACTTAGTAACCATACTGATAATTTGGTTAGCGTGGCTGTCAAAAATTTTGAGTTTCGAGTCGAATGTTTTTCCGTCCATTTCTTCGTTTTGTGCGCTGTTACTACGAGTGGGACTGGACGGGGATAAGTCTGCTGTGATAAGTGTTTCATAACTATTTTTGAAGGTTTTCCCACAATAATCACAATGGTCTCAATTTATTCAGTGTACTAGCTTGCTTGTGTCAATGAAATCTCTCTCATAGATTTATTTTGAAAGTTAAGAATAATAATTGTATAAAACTTTGACAGAACTTAATAAGCAAGTCATACGTGCATGACTGTAGTCTGTATACAAGTGCCAATGCAGTCAGTGCTTAGCTCGTTCACGTAGCGTTGCACGTCGTCGGTACTTGGGGAGGAGATAGTAGGGTTATCGTAGCGAAAATAAAAAGACAAAGTAACCTCGGGCTAGTCAGTGCTATGTTTGTGCATCTGCACTGTTGTAGAATGTAGTGAAATCTATACTAGCACTCTTTTAGTTCAAATAATTGTAACTTATGCATAATCTTTTAAAATTTGGACATAACTTTGGTGCCATAAGTTACACTGTTCTGTGAGTTCCAATGCCATTTAATGTTGAGGTGTTTTGAGGATGTATATTTAACTAAATAAAAAGAAAAAATAATTTCTTTTGACATACATAGCATCCTCTAGAGTCTGTAGAATATAATTGTCTTACCAATTGTAACCATGATGCTACAATTTGTTCCCAAAAGTTTCATGTCAACATGTACAACAGACATGCCAAATTGGCAGCCCAATGTAGGCACAATAAGGGCAGTTTCACCTGAAAATTTCATGTGAATTTAAATATGGAAAAATGGTTATCACATGATGCAAAAGAAGACTCTCAAGATGCCTACAATATACGTTTTGCAAATAAAGAATATTTAAGCCACTTTTGGAGCTGAAAGTTAGAGCAGAAGATGACTGTGTATCTGGCTTAAATGGCACTTTTACTACACACAACTCGTCATGACTAGATAGTCTTATGGCTGCTGTTATCAAAGACTATCAGTCATGATCAGAGGACTAGCACTATAGTCTCTATCTATAGATTGCATAAGATAAATACGATTTCATGGTTTTTATACGATCTAGGGCCATATTGGGTTGTGGTAAAGACTAAAGAGTGTGATATTAAACTTTTATAGTACATAGTGTAGGGACTAGGCTAACCAGTGCCCTGCTGTCGTGTGATACCCGGGAGTGATACTGTGCTAAAAGAAAAGTGACTTTTGTTGACATGATGGATGGCATATTAAGATGTCTTAAACCAATCCTAACTTTAGTTTTAATATGATGGACACATAGTATTGTCTATCTCAGTTACTTCACGGTTCAAATATGTAGATATTTCAGTAGCCTTATATATTAATTATTATGACCACGCAGGCGCGTAGCCAGCCCGGTGGTCTGAGGGGGCAATTTCCAGGTGGGTTCAACAATGGTCCCGATCACAAGCAAAATTTCCAGGTCGCAGGGCAAAAGAAATCCGAAAAAGTGGATTTAACATAAATATCAGGGTTTCATTTCCGCATTTCCCTCAAAAAATTTGTCAGAGGGGGCACTCTGCCCCCCTCTGCACCCCCCGCTTACGCACTGTGACCAAGATGGTATTTTAGTACATGGCCCTTGAAATTAGTTTCTCATGGCCTGTCAGGCTTTGAAAAAGGAAATTCAGACCACAACTGGGAAATTGTGTGTAATCGCATTGGGGCTTCCACTAGAGTGCACACACAAAGCTCAAGCTTCATTGATGAAAAACCCAGCGAAACAGAAAATAAATCCTGGATTAAAAAGGCAAAAATTATGCATTTTAGACTAGGGAGGAGATGATAAATATACCTTATATTTTTTATTCAAAGTCTTAAGGCCGCATAAAAAATATAGATAAAATTCCCAGCCCTCCTCCTCACTTTTTTGGGGCTAACCTTTTTTTTTATTTCTTGAAATTTCTTAAATTAATATGTTTTAAATCCTAAATGTTGATGGATGTAGGCCCAATTGTGTTATTAATCAACCACAGTCACTTTCATACGAGGAGGTTTTTAAAGTCATCTAGGGGTCTATTCCTTGTAATTTAAATTAAAATAAAAAGCCTCACCATTTTTCTGAGTAACTAAAAGTGGTGGTCATACAAAACAGTCAATTTTAGCGTCATTTAGTAAAAAAAATAAAAAAAATAAAAAACCGCCTCCCTCCTTAGTTTTCAGAAGCCACTGCTACAAGAACTAAAAATTCATTACGGGCCTAATAACATATGATAGGAGAGGGTTAGAAAAGATTTTTTTTTTAAATCTGAAAAGCCCCTTGTATGATGGGTTTCAACTGACATTGGACAATGGAATTTAAAACAAACAACAAAAAAATCAATTCGATCTTGGACTAGGCCCTTAAAATTAATTATATTAGTTTCTCATTTTTTGAAGCAGTGGCCTCTGAAAAGAAGGAGAGAGGGTTTTTTTAGATTTTTACTAAATGACGTCAAAATGATGGCTGTTTTCATCAAATTGATATTACCACCCAGTGGCATATCTAGGATTTTGATATGGGGGAGCAGTTGTTGCATCTGAACTGACAGAAAATGGGTGGAGTCCAGGGGCAAAGTTTTGGTTTTATATGCTTTCAGTTCGTCTGACCCCGATTTGAAAATTTGACGTGTCACACACTGACTTTGAAAACTGTTAAAACTTATACTTTGCTCGCGAAATCTGCAAGCGCCATGACCTGCCAATTCTTCAAGTGAAACGACAGGCTCATCTCAAACGATAAATCAAATATTGGGGGCGTGCCCCCAGCTGGCTACACCACTGTTACCACCGACTTTTAGCCACATCAAAGAAAAATGGTGAGGCCTTTTTTATTTTAATTTTTTGTTGATTCATAAAACCCCAATTAGGCCTATCAATTATCATCGCATAAAAATTCAGGATTGCCCCAAAAATGAATTATTGCCAAAAATAAAAAATACATCGCGGTCCCCGGACCGCGAGTGTGTCGTCTGCCGTCGCGGTTTGTGAATGGGGCCAGAGGTCAAATGAGGTCACGAAGGTCAATTGAGGTCACCAACATGTAACCCCACCCACCCACTCCTTTCCACCAAGTTCCATCGTCATAACCTTATGGAACTCATACCGCATGCATTATATTAAGGGGTTTACATTTTGACGGCCAAAGGTAACCTGAGGTCACCAAGGTCACATGAGTCACCAACATGTCACCCCACCCACCCCTCCTTGCCACCAAGTTACATCACCGATAAGCCCTTACGGAACCCATACGGGCATTGCAATATTAAGGGTTAACATTTGACCACAGACACACACACAGAAACACACACACAAGATACCACACAACGCAAAGTTATCCCTATGTGCCTTCTGCAATTCTTGCACGACACACAAAAAAGTTTGGCCTTATCCAAAAGTGAGGAGAGAGAGGGCTACGATAATCTGATAATTTTTATGCGCCCTATGCCAGCCGAAAAGGAACAAAGAAACAAAAAATAATTTTAAAAAAATTGAGCAAACAACACTAGACATTGGCATACAATGAAAATATCATGAATATATGCGGCTCAAATCTTTAAAGGCGAGTCAAAATAAAAACCTGTTTCAGCATCCCCTCCAGGGTTAGCTGATACAAATTCCAAGTGGGTATTTATTGCATGGCAAAAAACAGTGAAAAAAAACTGGTAAATACCAGCGGCTTTTAACATGTATTTGGTAAACGGCCTAAAGTTACTAATAATGTTTTAATGGTTTAAAATCTCACTTTTTTTAGGGTAACTCGGGGCGATGAGCTGTGGATCACGAAATGCCCCTTTAAGTTTCTTCATTTCAAAGTACACTGTAAAGCAGGAGGAGTAACTTTAAAACACATGGGTGTTAATTTTAACACCCTTCTGGAATTCAATAGGCCCACCCCCTCTTCCTCTCACACACGCCCTCCGGACTGCCCCACTGGTGTTAGTTTACACCATTCCAGTTTGTTAATTAACACCATTTAGGTTATATTATCACCAATTTAGGTGTTGCAGTGTAGATATGACATGTTTGGTGTTGATTTTTACACCACATTCCGGTGTAATTATTTTATAAACACCGCCGCGTGCCAAATTGGACACCATGGGTGTTTTTTAATGAAAGAACCTCATGGAATCAATACAGAACTGCGCCCTCTGTGTTAACAACAGTAAACTTTGGTGTTAACATTTTTATTGAAAATCTGACATTTTAGTACAAGTTTGAATTTGTTGTTTGCTTCTTTTGCAACTGCTTACCTCTAAGTTTCATAGCAGATCACCAAAACTACATAATTAAAATTGTGAGAAAACCACCCAGCGGTGTTAAATACTAAATGTCAACAACAGAAACTAACCGGAGCTTACACCCGACTAAAGTGTAAAATGTTAAACCACCCCAGTTTGGTGCCAGCTGTATCAGCCCTCAGCACTTACCATGAACAGTACACTTACACTATTCAAAGCTTCCTTCTAGTTAAGGGCCTAAAGTGTTACCAATCCAAGATTAAGATTTCAGAAATTATTTAAAAAAAAAACAGTTTGTCTCAGAAGAAATGTGCAAAAATGCAAATGATAAATGCTCTTTTCTTCGAAAAATGCTAATGCCAAAATGAGGATTTAAAGAAAAATGTATTGAACCAACCATTTTTGGCCCACCTTTTTTTACTTTTTTCTCCGTTTAGCGGTGAATTTAATTTTTCTTTTTGAGAATAAACAAAAAAATTATGAAAGGGAGCCAAAAAATACCTAAAATATAATGCACAAAACGACCAATTTTAAACAAAAGCACACGGTATTCTGGACAAACTTTTTTTTTGGCCTTACATAAATGTCAATCATGCACAACCCACCACATACAATTTGTATATTTTAAGATTTTAATTAAAGAAGCACTACCCGATTCCTCAGCCTCGGGACCGAACTCACCATTAACACCATCAAACCTGAGATTTTGCTACCAATAGAACATTGTTATTTTCTCATCTCATCTGACAACAATATTTTGACTGAATATTTCCCATGATGCTACAGGATAACACCATGGTTTGTTTATGGTAACCGAAAAAAATAGTTTGTACAGACTGTACTCTAATACACACAATTATGCTCACATTAACAAATTGCTATGTTGGAGTCAACTGAAATTTTGGATTAAGGTATGTTGGTGATGGATCGTCCATTAGTGTAGGCTGGTTTCCACAAATACAGCCGTCGTGTTTTTTTTCTGTTAAAAGCAAAACTCCACTTGATTCTTTGTCTTTTGGGTGTAACTTATTGGAAAAAATATCTTGGAATTTTTTTTAAATGTTTTTAGGGTGTCAAATCCAAGATGGCCGCCAAATTACACAATTTCCATTATAATTGGTATTCTGAATGCAATATGAGGTCCAAATTGACGACAATACCCATATTTTCAATACCAAAAACAGCTTAATTCAATATGGCAGTCACATTACACAAATAAAACCTTACCGTGTACCTGGTACACAAGATGGCGTCCAAAATGGCCGCCAAAAAGTTATGTTATGAATATAAACGCTACATCAACACTAATCAAGATGAGAATAGGATTCAGATTCATTGGTGTATGTATATCTTGTGGTACTAGGAACCCACATCTGACTTTTTTGTTAACAACATTCAAATCCAAGATGGCCGCCGAAAGCGCTATTAACAGCTAAAAACTGGTAATTTAAGACAAACTACCTGAATTATTAAACTTAAGGGGCAGTAACATTGTATTTAATACATGAAGACAGAAGAAACGAATGATTTTCACATAGATCCATGTCATCATCATATTTTTATTAACAAAATAAACACTTCGATGCATCCTTTGGATCCATAGGAACTCACATTTACCATTTATGTTTAAAAACAAACATACTTCAAAATTAAGATGGCGGCTAATTTGGCTGCTATAAGCACTAGCAAAAAATCAATAACAAAAAATGGCGATTTTTCATACCTACATTATGTTATACGCATTCACAAATTTTGAATATAAATACAAACGAAGCAACTATAGATAGACACGTTGATACAAGAACTCATTCTACCATTTAAATTGTTACTAATATGAATAAAAAGGAAGATACCAGCTAATATAAAATTTATTTTTTGATAATATACGAACATTGGAAATTTTGATAAAAACGTGAATAAAATTCCAATACATATTTGTATATACACAAGATATCAAGATATATACTTTTTCCAATCTTGTTAAATGTAAAATACTTCAAATCTAAAGTGACCATACTATTAGTCATTTTGTTTTTCAATCATATTTACAAAACAAATGATAAAATGAGTTTGTGCCCAAAAGTGTTTATCTAGTTGCTTCATTTATTTAACATAATATTATATTTATTCATATTTCCTAATGCAAATAACATATAAAATTATGTATTATGTGAAATATTGTCAGTTTTTGGTTATTAATGTTCACACAACTTAAATGATAGAATGAGTTTTTTGTGTCCAAAGGTTTATAGTTGCTTCATTTATATTAAGTTAAGAAAAAAATCCAGTGTTGGCTATTGATAGTGACAATGGCCATATTAGTGACCATCTTGGATTTAAGGCATGTTAGTTAAAACTTACTTGATAGGGGTTTCATGTGTCCAAAAGTATGTATCCAGTTACTTCTATACTAATGTGTACAACATATATTTAGGTATATATGAAAATTGCCACATTTGGGTTTGAAGAATGTAAAAAATTTAAAAAGGTAGATATGGTTTCTATAATGTTTAAAAGTATGTCTAGTTGCTTCATTTATATTTTCATTAAAATTTCCTGATGCGTATAACACATTGTATTGGTATTTTGATTATGCTTGTACGCAGTCATCATTTTGTCACCATTTTGGATTTGAAGCATGTTAAACATTACAATAAAAATATATTATACCCCTTATGTCCGGGCTTATGTCCCTAGAGGGAAAATGACTACCAACCTGACGATCACCGCAAGAAAGGGAGGTGGCACAATTTGTTTTGTTAGATATAGGAGCAATTTCACCCTAAACACAAGGCAAAGGGTTCGCTCCGTGATTTTTGAAAAGTGGGAAAAATGACATTCTGGGGGGGATATAGAGTTGCTTCATTTATAGTTTTATTAACATATGTATATATGATAAATCACCAGTTAAGGCTATTGATAGTGATTACAATGGCCATATTAGCCGCCATCTTTGATTTGAATTATGTTACTAAAGGAAAAATAATATGAGTTCCTTGTGTTCAAAAGTATACAGATGTTTATTTATGTTTTGATTACAATATTATAATAACATGGATCATGTGGCTGTATGAAAAAGAAACACTATTTTAGAATCAGTTCGTACGGTTTCATTTGTATTTTCATTCAAATTTCTCATGTGTATAACATTGTGTAGGTATATATAAAAATAGCAAGTTTTGGCTCTTGATAGTGCTTACAAGGGACATTATTAGCCGCCATCTTGGGTTGAAGGGTCTAAAAACGAAAGTAATAGACAAGAGCTCATGTGTAGTTGCTTCATTTGTATTTTCGTTCAAATTTCCTGATGCATATAAAATAATTATACGTAGGTATTATGAAGAATCGCCAGTTTGGGCTATTGATAGATTAAAAGTGCTTAAATACGCAATTGTCATTTTGACACTATCTTGGATTTGAAACATATAAACAAAGCAAAATGGTAATTTTCAAGTGTCCAAAATGATAATTTATTTATAAATTTTTATAAAACTTAAAAATTTATGATTTTTTATTCTAATTTCTTAATGTGTATAACATGGGAAGTAAATAGGTGTATGAAAAATTATCAGATTAAGCAATTGAAAGTGCTTACAGAAGCTATTATATTAACCACCATTTGTGGATTTGAAATAATATGTTTTCTAACCATAATGGTAAATGAGTTCGTTTGGTCCAAAGTATACATCTAGATGTTTTTATTTAATTATCAAAATATTGTTATGACATGGATCTATGTGAAAAAACATACACAATTTTACTATTATCAGTGCTTACGATGGCCGCCATCTTGGATTCAAAGCGCGTTAGCAACACAGAAATGTTTGGAATTTATTTCTTCTGTCAGAGTATTAAATGTAATGTTTCTGCCCCAAATGTTTAATAACTTAGGTAGTTTGTCTTAAATTACCAGTTCTGTTAATAGCGCTTTTCAGCGGCCATATTGGCCGCCATCTTGGATTTGAAGTATGTTACCAAACGAAAATGTTAGATGTGGGTTCCTAGCACCACAAGATATACATACACCCATGAATTTGAATAGTATTCATCTTGATTGGTGTTAATTCAGCGTTTATATTCATAACATAGCTTTTTGGCGGCCATTTTGGACGCCATCTTGGATTTGTTTAATGTGATTGCCATATTGATTGTATTTAGCTGTTTTTGAACTCATTGGTATCGAAAATATGGGTATTGTCATCAATTTGGACCTCATACTGCCTTCAGAATACTAATTATGATGGATTTTATGTATTTTGGCGGCCATCTTGGATTTGACTCCCTAAAAACGTTTTTAAAAAAATCCAAGATATTTTTTCCAACATGTTACACACCACCCCCAAAACACAATAAAATCAAGAGGGTAATTTTCTTTTTAAAAAAAAGAAAAAAAACACGAATTTACATTTAGCCTACACTATATGTTTGTAATCGGGTCTGTACAAACCTTTAATTAAATAGGTATGGCAAATATGGATGTTTTTTTTACTTTTTTGTAAGGATAAAAAAACAAGTGCCTCCTCCTCCTGCAAATACCTGGATGCTAGCTAACAATGTAGCCTAAGCATCCAAAACTTGTTGAGGTCAAGTTTTTTCAAATTTAAATCCGTGGTTGTACAGAAAATGCTTGGATTACTCAACAAAGATTGATTTTGAATGGTTTTTTGATTTAAATCATAACATCTAGAAGTAATGTTGATTGAAATTTTGTAGTAAAAATATCAATCAACAAAGACTAGGAGTCTAAATTAAATCATGGTTGTTATTTTTAAAAAAGCGTAAAAGAAATCCCAACCCACCAATTTTGCAGGTACATCTGTGACTGGTATTGGTAGTTTCATAGGTGTAATAAAATTTGAGGTATCAAACAGTTGGTACAAAGCTCATGGAGCCAATTTTTGCTTGAAATTGTGCAAACGTCGCTGACATTTAAGTTAACCAAGCTAGGCAAATAATTCTCTAATTTATGTGTCATCTGCCTTAACGGTGGTTGTTCCGATTTCATGTGTATTGGTGTCTCTACTTGTTCATGAAACTGGCACTTGCCAACACCGCCGCCCAAGTACCGTGGGAACAAACTTGTGTTTTTGATGGTAAGACGCAAATAATGCATGTTTGCATTTGCAAAGCCCTCTAATATTCAATAACTGTGCGGCGGTGTTTTTGGTTCATATTTGGGGATGAAATGTTATTTGAGGAGGGCTCAAATTTCGTGGACGAACAATGAGAAAATACAGGCCTTCATCTGATATCAAAATCAGGGGGGTCCCCAAGACAATCGTACAAAACGCACCTTTAAGGCAGGAAGACACATAGTGATATGCCCACTGTTGTTGTTTGTTTATGTCTGTGTTGTTGATGTTGAAAAAGGGTTCACATTGGCCTGTAATATCCACACACTTCGATAGATTTAAACAAAACTTGTAGTCATAGATGCAACATGAGAGCTGTCTTGTTGATGAGGTCAAGGTCACATACCAAGGCCAAAAGTTCATGTGTAGGTCAAGTTTTATATTGTTCAAAATGTAAAATGACCTCATTTAAAAAGTTGAACGTTCAATTGGAACCAAACTTGAGTCCATAGGTCAACATTGGAATTCCTCATTTGTTGTGAGGTAAAAGGTCACATGCCAGGATCAAAGGTCTGTGAGGGTAAGTGTAAGGGTTCATCGAGTGCCAATTTGTGTAAACACATATTTCAATACGGAATAAATCGCATCTCATCATAGTGCGCAGTTTACACACCCATAGAAAAACATTTTACACACCTTTGGCACTCGCCAGTGAGTAAATAAGCCTAAAATAATTGACCTCAATTGAAACAACTTGTTTATGGGTTACATGCAAACCTCATTAATTTTGTTTAGGCGACACATGCGGTCCATGGACGATGTATTTTTCCCTAAAAATTATGATTGAACAATTAAAAAATTGGATTTAAAATCAGTAATTTAAAACAAATTGATTAAATTGTGCTTTAATTCAAGGTTTTATTATAAATTGTGCCAATTTCCTAGGGTCTAATCGTTGGAAATCGAACGTTGCATCCTCCATGCCCCAATCTACATAGTTTTTATAACGATGAAGAAAATAAAATTTCATTCAATCACCCACCCCCGAAAGAGAAGTCTGGGGCCGGCCACCACGAGCACTTAACTCCTAGACAACTGCACATTTATTAACTTAGTTAGACTGGCATGACTAGTCCACAGGCTTTCCCATGTAAGGATCATTATCAAGGAAGAAGTATGTCAGTACCAAACTAAATCGTAGTTCCTGGTCAAAATTTGAGATCCCTGTCTTTTAACTTGAACTGGTCTCAGAAATCGTAATCTGGTTTAACACCATAACAAACACATGACATGACCATATAGTAATCCAGGGATCGTATATAGATCGATATGGTGGCTCTTTTCCAAATTCGAAGAAGGCATAGGTATGCTCACTAGCAACCACCATAGGGCCTAGTATGTTGGGAAGCTGGTTACAATCTCCTGGCTACTGTTCAACAAGAAATTATAGTAGTATTAAATAACGGTGATGACATTGATACGCTTCGTAGTTTTTCTCTTTGCATTTTTTTGGATGCATCGCGTGTGTTGAAACATTTTGGATACTGAGCAACTTTGGATACTGAGCAACTGCAACTTCAGCAGCTTTCAGGACTCTGCATGTCTACTAGCGAGACTGTCACAATCACTTCACATTGATCACAAAGGTGAGCCTCCACATTCGATGCTTCCCAGCCCAGGCTCGTCCAGGCACAGCCCAGGCAGCGCTAGTCTATCATGAACAGAAATTGTCCGCCCGGGGCGGCCGGCGGCCGCTCAATAAAAAACTTTTAAAGTGGCTGCTGGAAACTGATTATTACATGTTACTGAGATAGGCTGTGGAGATACTACTGCTTTCATGGTCCCGTCCATGGTGCGCTTGCAAGCTGCTTTATTTTGATACTTGATGTGTTGAAATTGAGTGAGTGACTGCTTCTTCGGCGCGATTCCCGCGCTTGCTGTGTTTCATGTAGCCGGGATGTTTGCCAAGTCAAACAGCGATTTTAGTAAACAAATCGGGCTAAGACTGTACAGAAGGCCGAATCCGATATAATATCGCGGTAGGAAGAGCCAGTTTAAGAATTTCTAGTATAAATAAATAGCCATGCCGAGTGGAACGAAAATTTACCATAATATAAGAATTACTTCCGAAGGTTCTTGTATTTGTTTCAATGTTTTAAAATATGATTTTGATTCAAATGTTTTGATGCATTTTTTTCTGACTGAGAGAGATATAACATGTTTTTTTATGACCGATTTTAAGTTGGAAGGTCATAATTGAATACCCTGTCAATTTCGGTAAAACTCATAACTCAAGTTCACCTGCATTAAAAGAAGAACAATTTCATAAGCTTATTTGCTAGTTTTTAAAGTGAAACTCTGTTTTTTGTTACATGGTAATTTTAATCCGTAAAAAATCGTACAGTTCAGTTGCGGCTTTGGATGTTTAAAGTAATTTCCATAGAAGAAAAATATTTATAAATAAACGAGTAATTCAACTACGCAAAATCATTTAAACTTCACAAACATTGTGGATTACAGCAAAGTCTGCATTGCCGAAGCCACTAACACCGCAAAACCATAAGCCGTATTTCCCGCTAAAATAAAACAAGGGTCAAGGACGCGCATAGTGCGCAAGCGCGCTGTCAACTTAGTTGCCGTGCATGAACAGCGTGATCCCCTTGACCTTGGTATGTGACCTTTGACCCCATCAATAAATGGGGGTTCCCATGTTGCACCTGTGATGCAGTTTGGTTTAACTCCATCGAAGTATGCAGATCTTACAGGCAAATGGTTAAACCCTTTTTCACACAACAGTTGGACAAAGTTATCCCTGTGTCTTCCTGCCTTAAAGGCAGGTGACACAAAAAGGACGGTTTAATATACCTGAGAAGCAGCAAACATCTCTTTCAGCCGCACATCCCCCATATCCCCATTTCCACAAAGACCACCTCCCTCCTGCCAAAGATTAGTAGAGGGTGTTTCTAGACCATCGTTATGGCACCGTCACAGAATATTGGTGCTCAAAGAATGATTGGATACTGTGTACAGAGTTATTTCTTGACAAGTAATTCATGTAGCCGACGTTCCTGGGTTTAGCCCTGCATGAAGCTTAATGAAGCCTCCAGAACCATGATAAATGGTTAAATATTTCCAGGCTTAAATTGCAGAACCAGAACCGACCGATCTAAGGTTTCCATTGCAGAAGTGGTGCTACCTGGAAGCGATGGCACTACCTTTGATTTGCTAAACTGCACCACAAACAATGGATCATTTCTTGGTCTGCCCAAAGAATTATTGACACGAATTACTGATCCGCATTTTCTAAATCAGACAACCTAAAAACACAGATGCACGTCATCTCGCGAACAAGTTTCCCCCCGGAACGTGTGGTCCAACAGCAAGATGGCCTTTAAAATGAGTTGTGAAATAACATAAGTAGGATTCAAACACGTCTCACGCATCGTTTTCGATATTAATCAAGAAATCAGTAAGTTAATCGTACTTGTAGTTTACTTGTAACATTGTTTGCTCAAATCAGGAATGTTTATTCCACAGAAGCCGTTACAATGTATGCAGTCCCGCGTATTTGCCCCGAGTGGCAACACACATATGAAATTTGAATATCGGTGTAGGTTGGTTCCAAACCTGGGCATTCGGCGACATAGTTACTCCCAAAAATATGGTCTTGGTACGAAACATGTCAAATTGCAAACACCTTGCCCCAAAATAGGGGGTTTTTTCGGGGGGGGGGGGAAATGTGCTAATTTTCCCCAAATGGGGGCTGCTTTTGGGTGAATTTTTACAAAAGTGTGAACAAAATAGGGAAGTCCTTTGGGTGACAATTTTTTAATTTTTAAATCCCCCAAATTTTTTTTGTGATAACGATTGCGTCACTTCCAAAAGGGAGTGTATTTGTATCTATAGCGTGGTTACTCTCTTATCTACATCAGCGATGGTGAAATGGCCTATTAAAGTTAAAACATACTTTATCTCCTGTTATTAAATAAAGATAGAAACACACAGTTTTTATTTATGCTACAATGAATATCACAAGAAATGATGTGAGGAATGGGTTCATAATACCATCTTTTGCTTGTTTTTGGTTTGTTTGTTTGTTTCATTGTTTGTTTGTTTTTTTACTTGCTTTCTTTCTTTGTCGTTGACTCTAATATATAGTCGTTAAAGTTTGGTTTCTCCTTTTTGTCAGATATAACTTTCCAAAGATTATACAATGGCGCATTAAAAAGTGGGAAATATTTGCTTCAGACAATATTTTTCATAACTGCCCGTTCCTTTCCAGAACAAGCATAAATGGCACTGCCCTTGCTCGTTTCTCTCTCTATGCACCAATGAAACGAGTTATTAGCCGCTGTTTACATAAAAACGGTGTTTTACGGTATTGAATTTTTCAGAAATATTATGGTTTTCTATTCATGTTTTATTTATTATTATTTTATTGTGTATTCAGAGAATTTGGAGTTAATGTAATCAAATTTATACAGATCCATAAACATACAATCCTAGATAACACTAAATTAATAACAAAATTGTCCCATATGTTCAAACGCTCCCGGGCTGTTCATACTATACTCCTGACATTGCCTGGTCAACGTATTTTCACATTATAAGGTAATAATAAGTCTAAATACCCAAATATTGTCACACTCCGCCGCGGAGCTCTACATTTTCCACTCTATATTAATGACAATGTCTGGAATCAACTTAGTCCAATTTTAAGCTTTTTGTCCACTTTTATTTATTTTGCCAAGGAAAAATATGTAAATTACATTTAAATATGGATGTCAAACTTAACTTTCCGGTGCTTCTTCCTGATTTCCCCCGGAGTGATCCAATGTATCGATACTGTTTATTATTTCATTTAAAAAGAAGATGGGCATGAGCATGCCACAAAAGACAGCTAGAAGAGAACGAATTGATGAGATCATTTTACCTGTGGTACAAATTCATGAGTACTAAGTTAATAAAGTCATGATTCATATCCAATAGTAATCAATGTAACATCAGCGGTCGAACCAAAATAGGATGCCAACATTAGTGAATCTACCTTCAATGTTACATTATTGCTTCCATTAATCAAAACCGCAAATTTTGTTCCTGCCCCCGATACTTGATGTGCAAGTACAACTCTCATATGTAGAGAACACGATACAATATACGTCTGACTAGCACCTTTAAAAATGTACTGTGCTCATACAAAGTTACAATGAATGCTTAATGTAGAGTATTCGGTCATAGATTTCATTGACATTCTCGGTTATTTGGGGACAAACATTTGGCCATCGAAAGCTATCAAATTATATTCATATTCTGAACAGACAAAAAAAACCTAATTTTATTTTTTTGCAAATGTTAATACCTACAAAAACGAAACTTGTTTCTAAATATTTATTTTTACATAAATCTGAGCCACACTCAATGATTTCTATTTCTTCGGTTGTCACTCACCCAAAGGTTTTTGGCGTATTTTAGACAACTTCAATATTTCGGCAGAAATCCTGGGGTGGAAGATAAGTACAGTTGCAGTTGTAATAATGGCGCACAGCAACTTGCCCTCGGGTCTAAATAGCTAAACAAACCTGCGGGCTATGTTTTTCAATTTTATAATTGGTTCCGTTTTCCAAATTTAAACAACGTGTAATATAAATGTAATTTAAAGTTTCAAAATACACATTAATCAAATGTCCATCTAATCAAGATCAACTAGAGATATATATGACATCCCTGTTAAATTTCGTTAGGATCCTTGAGTTAATTGACAAACATACGTCACGGTGCATTTTGACAAATCCCACTTTGTATGCAAAGAATCTAGTAAATTTCCCTTCAGCCTTCCCTTGCCTTTGCAGTAAACATGTCTTTCTATAAATGCTACATTATGATCGATCCTGATATTCGATTATGGGATTCCTGCTGCTCATCTACTACGTTTTGTCCACTGTAACTGTGAGCTCGCCGGGGTCACTTATATTCAAACGTGGATATGATTGCGTGAACAGAAAACGCGGTAAAGGGGTTTTTTTTCCAAACATGCGATGTACGCACGTACATTGATTAGGGTGTCCAAAATAGCAAAAATGGAAAAAGTGTACTTTTTTTACTTTTTTTATTTTTTGATTTATTAATTAATTGGCTCCTATAGTAATATTTCTGACAAAAAGAATAAACAAAGCAATAAATAAAACGACATATTAACGACACAATGCAATTGCTTACATGCTTAGGTAGCAAAACTGATCAAAAAACTTGTTTTATTTATGCAATACCCAACTAATGACTGTTTTCTGTTGTGGACAAACTGTGTTATTAAAGCTGTTCCAGGAGTTAGCCCCGGCGGTTTGCGCGGTTAATCGATAATTTGATGTTCGACGTTTTATAAACCGATGCCGGCGTTCTTTGAAAATTCGATGTTACTATTTATCATTGAAACGGTTTCTTGTATGGGTTATTAAATATCTAATAATGGACATAAGAAATAAAGGATATATCAGAATCACGTTCGGAGTTTTAATTTAAAACGTAAAAAATTAACATCAATGTTCACAACACATGAAAGAATGTGCAAACGTAATATCTAACGTCACTAATAAAACAAACATTAAACATGAATATAATTCTGCTATGAGATTAAAATATTGATTAAGCCTCACAAGCCAAAGGTTACTCGATCTGTTTGGTATTAAACAAGAATTGGACATTTCAGCAGAAACCGCTGAAACTAGATATTGGAGCACAGTTTGTATTGCCATTTGTTTAAAGATAGCACTGGCCATTTAATAAAAAAAAAATAGTGGCCCCCTCCCGATTTGTCAAAATTGGATATTTTTGCATGTTGTAAAGCTTTTATATACATTATTCCTTGTAAATTTTAAAAAAGCATATTGGCAATTTTTTGAAAGAGCGCCCACCAATTTTCAAAATTTGATATTTTTGCACATTACGTTGGTAATTGTCTAGAAAACTATACCTGCGAACGAGAATGTGCAAAAATGCGTATTTATCACAAAATACAAGCGATTTTTGTCATTAAGAATTGGGATCCTCCCAGATTGCGGACTTACGGCAAGAGGCTGGAAATGCTACGTTTATGTCCGTCCATGCGAAATAGGTGCCAACCACCTCGAGAAAATAACCTCTAACTTGACATTTGCCCCGAACTATTTAAACAACTAATGGATGAGCGTAGACCTCCGGTGCTATGTCCCGGCTATTTCCACATTGGAAGGCCGTTCCAGCAGCCGTTGAATTATTAATCGGGATCCCCGATAATATATTCTAGTACAAAATTCCTTCAGTTTGTGACACTAATAGCATTTTCGAGCGTAACCATTCACAGGTATAGTTTACTACCAGTAACCAATGCAACAACCGGGTAAAATCTCCAAATAATTGTTGAAAAATTGGGGCGCCCTTCAAAAATGTGGCTATATTGCTTTAAGACCAAATTCAGCGCCCTTATGGGTAAGCAGAACGAATTTTTTATAATTATTACGCGCCCGGCGTACCATTTATTTATAGCAGACGACGGAAATGGCGCTTAACAACACAAGAAACACACGCCGGAGCCTGATTTCCCTGGCAATGCACCCCTGTTTTGACCGGTCTGTGACCTTGTGCTTTTCAATATCAATGTGTAACGAGTCTAATGATATTCCCTTATTTGTTGATTTAGAGTACGGCACAACTGAAAGTTGGCCTACAAATGAACTGGATGTCTTTAGCCCTCTGTTATTAATCTGTTTTGTTGGGTAGTTATTATATTTATGTTAATATATCTCTATTCTTCAATATATCCTAGACTAATCATTTGCAATCAAATTGAAATTTTTATACTTTATATGAAAATGTGGCCATGCGTTTTTAAAAGGCTGTGACGTAGAGGATTTCGAAATTTTCACTTCTTTGTTTACTAATTTAAAAAGCCACCAAACAAAGAACTGTAGTAAGTCGCCAACAAAAAAAAATCTAAAAAAATTCTAAAATGTGAATTAAATCGCATTTTTTTTGTTTTGATGCAGTACGCATTTATAAGCATAATAGCATTTATTACAGAGTTGAAATTTTTATTATGAATGACATCCGATTTGGACTTAGTTATTTTGGTGGACAAGCAATATTTAATGTGTATTAAAAAAGCACGGTTTGTTAAAAAATTGAGGGTGTCATTATTGGGAAATACTGGGCACTTTCCAGCCCTAATGAACTACTTTATTTATAATAATGGCACTATACCCTACTTAAACTTCAGATTCGATCTATTATATTATTTGTAATGTAATGAACTACTTTTTAATGGCACTATGCCCTACTTTATCTGCAGATTCGATCTATTATACAACCATTATATTATTTGTAATGTTATGAACTACTTTTTAATGGCACCTACCTACTTTACCTGCAGATTCGAGCTTATAATACAATCGTTATATTATTTGTAATGTATTTTTATTATTTCGTTAAGTTTTACGCGGCAATTCAACAGCTATCTTGTTAACATTAACCTTTTAGCTCAGGTGGGTTTTGAATAGGTTATAACCCAAACAAGCCGGTCTAAGCGGCACAAACATTTTCCTATTGAAAAAAATTGTCAGTAACAATATCAAACAAGTAAGATGCTGCATCAGGCCATCCAAGTCTATACTTCTTTGGTACAACTCTAGAAGAGGTCGACAAGGTCGATCTACTTGGTATCTCCATCAGTAATGACCTGTCATGGTCCTCTGTGATTACCAAAATGGCTACAACTGCCAGTCAGCGACTAGGATTGCTCCGTCGAGCTGCACCCTATCTTGAGACAACTGATAGGGCTGTTATATATAAATCCATGGTTCGATCCAACATGGAATATGCAAGCTCAGCATGGTGTGGAGCAACACCCACTTCACTATCCAAACTAGATGCAATCCAGAGACGTGCCATTTCCATCATATATAGGTATCCCCGAGATCTCGAGTGAGCTCGCCACTCATCACATCCAACCACTTGGACATCGCAGGACAGTAGGAATTGTCACTCTTTTCCACCGCATGTTTTATAGACAAGCACCAGATCTCCTCAGCCATCTGCTACCTGAGCTGCTTTCAGTTGATCCTCGCCTTAGGCGCTCAGTCAGGTCTCATGACCTTGCTGTGAAAGTCCCAAGGTCCAACTTGGTCTCCCACAGAGGATCATTTTTCCCATTCTCTGTAGGCTTATGGAATGCCCTTCCTGCTCAAGTAGCATCAAACCAGGACTTGCAGAGTTTCAAAAGGGAGGTTAATCGATTTCTAGGCTCCAATCCGCCAGCGTTACTAATTAGATAACTGCTGTTAATGCCTAGATTAGCCTTGACATAAAAAATATAAAAAAGTTTATTGTAAGCCCAAGGCTAGATAGCTTCCGGCCCAAATAATCAATGACCTAAGACTAGGCTTGTTTGGACTCTTTTAAAACCTATTTGTCATGCCAAATATGGTCAAGAGAATGCGTAATTGTGATTTATTTATCAAAAAATGAACAATATTGACCTTTGAAGGGCTATAGTCACGTGCAGACCCGAAAGTAAGTACTCCTTATCCAAACAGACCTTTTCAAAGTAATTCGTATTATTTTACCTTAAAAATGGTGCCCTATCTATTATGTTTACATTCTAAATACGAGATTTAATGCTTTAAGAGCATTTCCCTATTGAGCGGTCAATGAGACACTTTACCTTACCATAACTTGTGGAATACAACTTGTATTCCAAATAATTCTTAGAGCGGCATACTGAAATTTCGAATATAAATAATAAAATTCAGAGGGGTTGGGGGATATATCCACCAATATTTTGATGAAGGGGATGATCCATTCGATCATCCTTCACCTCCCCCCCCCCCAAAAAAAAATTGACGTCCGTGCATGTGTTTTTGACCGAATAAGCTCCTATTTTACCATATTAGTTTTAAAATGGCCAATTTCCAGGGGCTTCGCTCGCATTTTGTACTAATTTAAATTATATTTAACGATTTCAGGTTCTACATGTAAATGTCGAACTTTTAGCGCGCTTCGCGCGCATATGTACTTGTACATTTTTTTCAGCAAAACCTGTTTCTTCATAAATTTCCATCAACATCATACCCCCCATTTCAAAAACAAATTTACGCCATTGAACTGTACAAAAATTAATCTTTAAAACACTGCTGTTTATTTAGAATGATAGGTTAGAAGTTGAGGTTAGTTAATTGGCTGAATATTTTTGGCTTCGAATGCATTGGCATGAAATCGATGCACGCGCGCTCAGTTTTGACGACGAATAATGGTACAAGCCATTATGAGTCTAGTCAAACTGATTTTCAATGCAGATATTAACGTAATTCATAAAGGTTTCCACAATACATATTTTACTCAAAAAATCTGAATACGATATGAAATCCACAGCAGTAATATTTATAAGAAACGCATGCATCTACCTATAAAATAAACCAATCCGCATACGCTCATTAAAGCAATTAACAGCACATTTTTGAAGAGCGCCCCCGATTTTCAAAATTTGATATTTTTGCTGGTTGGTTATGTTGGTTATTGTCTAGGAAACTACACCTGCGAACGAGAATGCTCAAAAATGCGTATTTATCATAAAATAAGCGATTTGTAATTAGAATTGGGATCACAGATTGTACTTAGCGGCAGAGCTGGAAATGCTAAGCTTATGTCCGTCCATGATGAAATAGTGCCACCTCAAGAAAGTTACCTCTAACTTGATTTGCCTGAACCAATAAAACAACTAATAGATGAGCGTAGACACTTAGATGGCGCTATTTCCCGGCTATTTCATATTGGAAGGCCGTTTCCAGCAGCCGTTGAATTATTATCGGAGATCTCGGATATTAATTATTCGAATTACAAAATTCCTTCGTTTGCGACACATAGACATTTTCGAGCTTAACCATTCACATGTATAGTTTACTAGCCAGTTACCAATGCAAATCTCCTAATTTTTGATAAATTGGGGGCGCTCTTCAAAACAATGTGCTGTTATTGCTTTAACACACGCACGGTGATATGACAAATATCAATGCATGATTATTATCCAAACATATTTCTTCTCTTATACTAAGAATTTATTGAATTAGAGTTATTAACTAAAATTCGCGATTACATTAACGAGACAAAATGTTGTATTTATAGCTCATTTCAACGTACAATGACGCGTGACGTCATAATAAAATGTAGTATAAATATTTAAATCTACATTAATTTGCTATAGGATGTGCTTTATTTGTTGAAACGCTTGTTCTATTTACAGTCGGCTGAAAGACTTCCTCTGTTACTATTAGCTGGTATTTCAACACAAAAATAATTACTAATAACTTGTCTAGCAAATTTATGTTATTACGTGTTTCATCCTGAAAGGACAATGACATATCATCTAACCTCAATTTTGATTTTGGCAGTAACGTTCGTCGAAACGAACGTTATCATGTTATCTGTCTTAACGTGAAAGGTCAATGTAATGTAATCAATTATTATTAAATAATAGATCAGTTGTTATGCAAAACCTCTATATTGTTCAAGTTTCCACTATTACCAAATTATCCAGACACTGTCATACAGCCTTGGCAACGACTTTTTGGTGCTTTGTTTGTTTGTTTGCCTTTCATTTTCTTTGGTAAATATCTAGGCCAAAGAAAAACATATTTTCTTTTTCAAAGTCCGAGATTGCGGGTATTTATGATAATTATTCTTGTATTTTACTAAATTAAATTTCAAAGGATTTCGTTGGTGGTATTTTTGTTTCTACAAACATTTCTATCTTTAATCAACCTTAAAGAAAGGCACAAGCCTTACCTATTTAATTGTAAGTATAATTTAAATTAATTTGTTATTTTTTTTTCAGTTATGAATTATTTATTTTCCTTCGCTATTGGCGCACCAATTTGGACACTCCAAATCCAGCCAAGACTTTGGTCTGTAATATATGGAACGGCAATTTCGTTGTCTGGTTTATGACACAAAGTAACCGAACATCATCCACATACTGTTGAATAAAGTCATAGTGCAGGTGGTAAATTTCAATGGTAATAATCATTCCATACATACTAGGAAGTGATCTCTTACTTGTGGCGCCTTTTAATTTTGTTATTTTGTGCACTGTGCTGGGTTACACATTCGTAAGAGCCTGAACAGACACTAGGGGTTACAGATCGCAAACACAAGATTGAAGACTGTTTTCAATATAACATTACAACAAGGGCATAAAGTCCAATTACCAATTCCGCTGGCAAATTTCATGTTCAAATTATTGCTAATGTAAATACTGAAACAATTTCCGTCGTGTTTCCTGGCACACTCTTTACACACATCGAATCCTTTCCTAATTATATTTACAACAATTCCCCTTAATCTCTCATTATGGTCTTGTATAACTGATCTCTACCACCTGGAGATGCAACTCCACGCGAATGAATAGCGAGCCGGTGAAGATACCGGAAGTTTGCCACAGGTCCCTTTGCTCTACCCAAAACACTCACCGGTTGCACGGGTTTCTATGTGATGAGTATACACGTTTGCCTTATAAAGTACTTTCCTGTTCATATCTGAAAAATTCAGGTTTGCAATTTATAATGGAGTCTGTTGGGCCTATTTTGCCTGAAATTAACTGTGTGTAGAAGTAAACGAACGTATGCTAGCATTTTGGGACCGATTTTGTGATGATACTGGTAGGTACACTCGTTCGTATACACTGTTAAAATACTACTGTATGTAGCTTACATTGCCACGTACTACTATTACTTTAGTGCTTGTGCTCTTTAATGCTATAATAACCCCCGGGGAAGTATGGAGCGCTAATACTTACTAGTTCACTACAAATCAGTATTTAATTCATGAGACTTTTCGCTGGATACAAGGCCTAGGGGTAGCTTTGATTTTTACATTTATCACCAAACAGTGTCACTAGACTAGCTTATAATCCCAAGGTCAAGGACCAAAATATCATTCCTTCCAGTTTGAAATTTCACAGTTGATTTTAAACAATATTTTGGTACAGTATACGACCCCATAGACTGCAATCATTATCTTTGGTTCAAGCTGAGATTTGTTATCTGATGGGGGGGCAGGGGTTTGTTGGGTACCCATGCTCATTCCAAGGGTCTTAAGATTGACCCCTAAAGGCTAACAAGACCAAATTTCAGTGAAGATAACCCCTAACGGGAGTCTAACGGAGCCCAGGTTTGAGGTAAGAAATTACCTAGTTTCAGGTTTTTTTAAATAAGGGAACCAATCAATTTGCAGTAATTAATCCCTTGCGGACCTGTTCTCAATATAAGAACATAAATACCTATAACAAAAAATTACACTTTGGCTATAGGACTGCAAGAAAAATACACACTCGGGGTTTTTTTTGCTGATAGTGTTTAGGTTACAGTTTCCTATTTTTATCATTGAACCAGTCACAACACAACTGATTTGATACCCTCTAGAGCTCATTTGTGAATTTTATACCTAGGGTGGTCCCGCATTTGCAGCTATAGGGGCTCTTTTTGGAACAAGCATTGGTCCCCGACTAAAATTCAAGAACCCCACCCACCCAGGAATTTTATTCCAAAATATCTTATTAATATTTTAAAAATAGAACGTGCATGATTTGGTACCACAAGAAGCTTTGCGTATTCCTCTTGCATTGGTAACAAAATAAGACCAACATCCCAATATGACGGTCATAGTTAAGGAAGATTGAAAATCATGGATGATAGGGTAAAATTGATCTATTTTTCAATTTTACACAAAAACATCACTAAACGCCAGTGTAAAAAAATGTAATTTCCCATCATGTTAAACCCAAACCGCATTGAATTGATATCCTAACATTTTTCATGCTTTTGGTAAACGTACAATTCTCCCCATTTCCAAAATATGATGTCACTCTGTAGTAAGCCTAATGCTTTGGCCTGTGGTACTGCTTTTGGTATCAATGAAAAGTGTAGAATTGTAGATATCCATTGGTACCACAATCAGTGTCAGTGGTATTTCCCGTGCCATACTAGGCGGGTTGCTACCTGGCCCCCCCCCCAGGGATACCCCCTCCCTCTCCATCCTCCTTGGGAGTGTAACAAGTCAATTGCGGACTCAGAAGGTGGGGGTAAAGCCGAAAAAAATCTTGAAGTAGGATTAATGATAATCTACTAATAATAATATCTTATAATATAGCCTGAATCTAGTAGTCAAATCTGAATTAATTGGGTCTAGCTGAAACCCTGACATATGGCATTTAGAGACTTTTAAAAACATTTTTTAATCATATTTGTTCGAAAATACCCGCGCATAATCGAAAATCAAACCACTATTGAACAAAACTTGACATACACGCAGTTAATCGCCTATTCTGTCCTTTTCCGTAGTTTTCCCTATTCTTTGTACGTGCGCGATCGGGTTCTTGGGTATAGCAAAAGGACGCCTTGCAATTTCCGGTTTCCTCACGTTCGAGCGGCTTAGCCTATCCAGTGTATAGAGAGATCAGTGGTCGTAATCAGTGGTAATAACATCTCCACTGTAGTTTATATTCCTTAGAACTCTTCTATCCTTGATGAGTCCGGTGTTTTTAACTTTAATATGCCTTTTATATATATGCCAATATTTATCTAAAATTATCTTGTCTGCAGCATTTTAGAACTTGGAGGACGTAATTTCGATTCGGATGCACAATAAACAAATTTCTCATTGAATCTGAACAAACAATCCCTAACTGCTGACTAGAAGCTTATAGTCAAAGTTTGCGTAGTTTTTTCCGATAAACCATCAACTACAAGGGTTACTCTACATTACGCATCATAAACTATTGATGGACAATTCCATTACCCTTACCAACTCACCCGGAATTATATAAATTTAAGGAATAGTTCGTTATTTCCGTGAATTCCATTTTAATTGTGGAATAAAGATCAAGTTGAAATATTTTCCAAATCTTAAATATCACGTCATTGTATCCAAACAATTAACTACATGACGACCACTCACTGTAGAAAACCATTTTTCTACAAAAATCGCAGTCTTTATTCTAAACCAGGGGCAAGCTAAATCCTAAATCTTGTCTCAACTTACCTGAAAAAGATTTTATCTATACTAATAAAGGGATCGACTTCGCCATGTTGTTTTCCCACCTGGAGGCTGCCAGTTGACCCAAGAGGTCGCCATGTTGAATGTGGCCCTATTCAGGTAATACCCCTCCCATCGTGTCTCTCGATTGCTCGGGGGTTATGTATTCAAACTGCTGTTAGATGATTTAGCTTTCATTGAGAGTGAAATAACGTGTTGTAAATATAGCTAAATATATTGTAACCAGTATAGATGCGTATTGAATTCCGGTGTTTTGACAAGAGTAAATATAAATTGAGGGTTACCTAAAAAAAAAAAAAAAAAAAAAAAATAAGGGAAGGGAAAAAAGGAGAAGAAATAAGAAAAAGACGAAAAAGAAAAAGGAAAAAGAAACATAAAAGACCAGACACTGTCATACAGGCCTTGCAACGACTTTGTGGCTTTGTTTGTTGTTTGCTTTCATTTTCTTTGGTAAATATCTAGACCAAAGAAAAACCTAGTTCTTTTTCAAAGTCCACCGATGCTTATCTTATGATAATTACATTCCTTGTATTTTACTAAATTAAATTTCAAAGGATTTCTGTTGGGTGTATTTTTGGTGTTCTATCAAACATTTCTACTTTAATCAACCTTAAAGAAGGCACAAGCCTTACCTATTTAATTGTAAGTATAATTGAAATTAAAGTTGTTATTTTTTTGTTCATTTGATTATTTATTTTCGCTTCTCTATTGGCAGTCAGCCAATTTGGACACTCGCAATCTCAGTCCAAGACTTTGGTCTGTAATATATGGAACGGCAATTTCGTTGTCTGGTTTATGACACAAAGTAACCGATCCATCATCCCCATATGTTTGCATAAGTCATAGTGGCAGGTGGGAAATTTCATAGGTATATAATCATTAACTACCTACTAGGAAGTGATCTCTTACTTGTGGCGCCCTATTTAATTTGTTACATTTGCACTGTGCTGGTTGCACCATCGTAAGAGGCCTTGAAGTCAGACACATGGGTTATCAAGAGGCGCAACAACAGATTGAAGAACTTTTTTCAATATAACATTACAAAAAGAGGCATAAAGTACAATTACCAATTTCCGCTGGCAATTTCATGTTCAAATATATATAATTGTTAATAGCCTGACAAATTTTCCTCGGGTTATCCTGTCACACTATTTTAACAACATCGAATCCCTTTCCTACAATTAATATTTTACAACAATATCCCCTTAATCTCTCATAGGTCTGTATCACACAGATCTCTACCCATGACAATGGATAGAGCCTCTCCATGGCGATTGAATAGGGCGAGCGCGGTGAAGATACACGAAGTGCACACGTCGCTTTGGCTCTACCCAAAACATCACTCGGTTGCACTGGTTTCTATGGGATAGTATCACGTGTTCGCTTTATAAAGTACTTTCCTGGTCAATATCTGACAAAATATTAAGGTTTGGCATTTATATGGAGTCAAGGTTGGCCTATTTTGCCTGAAATTAACTGTGTGTAGAAGTAAACGAACGTAGTCTAGGCATTTTGGGACGCGATTTTGGATGATAACTGGTAGGGTAGCACGTCGTAGCTTATACCTGATAATACCTACTGTATGTATCTTACATTGGGCCACTGTAACTACTATACTTTAGTGCGTGCTCTTTAATGCTAATAATAACCCTCATGGGAAGTATGGATCGCTAATACTTCTAGTTCACTACCAATTATATTTAATTCTGAGTCTTTTCGCTGATACATAGGGCCTAAGGGGTAGCTGTGATTATTTACATTTATACAAACAGTGGCCTCGACTAGCTTATAAAATCCCAAGGTCAAGGACGCAAAATACAAAAAAAAAAAAAAAAAAAAAAGACGATTAATCTCAGTTCCTTCCAGTTTGAATTCCAAGTTGATTTAAACAATGATTTTGTACAGTATACTGACCCATAGACTGCAATGCATTATCTTTTCTTCAAGGCAAGATTTTATCTGATGGGGGGGCAGGGGTTTGTGGTTACGCGCATGCTCATTCCAAGGTTCTGAAAATTGACCTCCTAAAGGACTAACAAGACCGATTATTCAGTGAAAAAAACTCCCAACGGAGTCTAACGTGCCAGGTTTGGGTAAGAACTTACACTAGTTTTCAGTTTTTTTAAATAAGGGGAAAATTCAATTTGGCAGTAACTTATACCCCTTGGCGGGACCTGTTCTCATATATATGACTAAATACCTATAACAACAAATTACCACTTTTGCTATAGGACTGCAAGAAAATTACACACTCGGGGTTATTTGCTGATATTTTTAGTTAGCATTTTCCTATTTTTATCATTGCACCAGTCACAATAACAATCACAACTGAATATGATACCCCCTAGAGCTTCTTATTGTGAATTTTATAGCCCCTAGAGTTGTCCCGTCATTTCAGTATAGTGGCGCTTTTTGGACAAGTGCATTGTGTCGCGCGGCGCTACGAAATTCAAGACACCCCACCCCACCCGCAGGAATGTTATTTCGCAAATATCTTATGTAAATATTTTAAAAATGAATCGGTGGCATGATTTGGTATCCACAGATAGCTTGGGCGTATTCTCTTTCCATTGGTAACCACAATAATTTAGCGACAACATTCCCAATATGACGTCTTAAGTTAAGGAAGGAATGAGTGAAAATACATGATTACGGGTGAACATTGATTTTTTTAAATTTACACAACAACCTCACTAAACGCTCAGTGTAAAAAATAGTAATTTCCCATCATGTAAAGCCCAAACAAGGGGGAGCCGCATGAAATTAGATACTCCTAACCGTTTTTCATGCTTTTGGTAAACTTACAATTCCCCCATTTCCTACTAGATGTCACTCTGAAGTACGCCCTAATGCTTGGCATGTTGGAACTCATTTTGGTGTATCAATTAAAAGAGTAGGATGGTAGCTATCCATTGGTACACAGAAAAAAAAAAAAAAAAAAAAAAAAAAAAAAAAAAAAAAAAAAAAAAAAAAAAAAAAAAAAAAAAAAAAAAAAATCAATTGTCAGTGGATATTCCCAGTGGCCATATGCTAGGCGTTTGCTAATCCCCCCCCCCCCCCAGGGATACCCCTCTCGCCTCCCCCGCCATCCATCACTTTGGGCCAGTGTAACAAGTCAATTGCTACTCAGAAGGGGGGGGTAAAGCCGAAAAAATCTGAAGGATGATTAATGATAATAATAATAATATAATTCTATATAGATATAGCCGTGAATACTAGTAGTCAAATCATGAATTACTGTGTCTCGCATGAAACCCTGAAATATGGCATTTAAGACTTTTAAAAACATTTTTTAATCATATTTTTTCGAAATACCGCGGCATACTCGAACATCAAACCACTCAAATTGACAAAAACTATGACATACACCAGTTAATCGCCTAAGTCTGTCCTTTTTCCCGTATTTCCGCTATGCCTTTGATACGTGCGCGAATACGGGGTTTTCTTAGGGTAGAGGGGCAAAGTGCGCGGCCGTGCAATTTTCCGGTTTCCTCAACGTTCGAGCGGTAAACTATAGCCTCCTCCCGTTTAATCGCAGAGATCAGTGGTCGGTACATATCAGTGTATAACATACGTCCCTGTAGTTTATATCAGTATAAACTCTTCTACTGCGAAGTCGGGCGATGTTTTAACTTAATATGCCTTTTATATAATGCCATATGTATCTAAATTATCTTGTCTGCAGGCATTTTAGAACTTGGAGGACGTAATTTCGATTCGGATGCCATAAACAAATTTCTCATTGAATATGGAACGAAACAATCGCCGCTAACTGCTGAACTGAAGCTTATAGTCAAAGTTGTGCGTAGTTTTTCCGTCCATCGCAAAGGGTTACTCTACTTACCATTCATAAACTATTGATGGACATTCTCATTACCCTTACCACTCACCGGAATTATATAATTTAAGGAATTTCGTTATTTCTCCTGAATATCAATTTTAATTGTGGGCCAATCAAGATGCAAGTTGAAATATCTTTCAATCTATACAATATCACGTAATTGTATCCAAACAATTAACTAAATGACGACCACGTCACTGTAGAAACCATTTTTTTTCTACAAAAATCGCAGTCTTTATTCTTAACCAGGGGCAGCTCAGTCCTAAATCTTCTCTCAACTTAACTGAAAAAAGATTTTATTACTATACTATAAATCGAACTTCGCCATGTTGTTTTCCCCTGGAGGCGCCATGTTGAACCAGGAGTCGCCATGTTGAATGTGTACCCTAGTCAGTAATACCTCTTCCGCATCGTGACTCTCGATTGCTCGGGGTTATGTATTCAACTGCTGATAATAAAGAAAAATGATTAGATTTCAATTGAGATTGAAAAAAACTGGTTGGATAAATAAGCTAATAATATTGTAACCAGTAGTAGAATGGCGTATTGAATGCCGGTGTTTGACAAAGAGTAAATACGTAAATTGAGGGTAGCCGTTTATCTATGAGTATCGAGTTTGAATCATCCATGTTCGTGGCTTAATTACCGCATGGTCTTCGAGTTTGACCTTTGTACGTATTCTATTAAATGATTTATTTGCGCGGTGATAAAAAACAATAAGGAAGGACACTGCAAAACATTCAACATATTGATTTAGACAACGTATTTATAATCATTAAAAGACTTTCGAATGATCATCAACGTGTAACTTTGACGCAAATATTCGTGACCTTTTTGTTCGCGCGTTAAATCCCGTGAATCGCGTGTCGAGTTGACATCGTTTTTTTTTTGGAAGGTTATGTGGGATTTTGTTTGGGGATTGGGGGGGGTTTGATATTTATTTCTAAAATTATTTAATGGAGGGTTTTATTTTTGTTTGGAAAAAAAATAAGAGGATACAGATACCTCATATATCAGTTGAACAATACGTTTTAAGCTATATTTTTGTATTCATTAATTAGATCATGTTCTTAACGTATTTTTGGAAGAAATAGTGTGACCTTCCGCCTGACTATTTATAGAATACAAGACGAATGACACTCGGTGCGTCCTTGTTAATATGTTGTACTGCATGCACAAGAACGGATGTGGAGGTGGGGGGGGAAAAGGAAAAAAAAAAAAAAAAAGGTGGGGGGGGCAGGGGGGGGGGGGGGGGGGGGGGGAAAAAAAATGACAATGACTAAACATTTTAGCCTACAGTAAATATTCTTAGCTATACTATTAGCTCTAAGAAAGCAGGTCTGGTTTCCAACACGCGTTGCATGGAATTAAATGGGATGGCATTTAATTATACAGTAGGGCCTAGATAATATTTAATTTTGATAGAATTATACCCCGTTGGTGGAAGGTGGGTCTCACACACAAATGACCGTAGCGGGTCGGCCATCATACATCGGTCCTCGCCACCTTTCAGCCTCTGGTAATCAATTTTTCATGTCAATTTTGTATAGCAATAGGTGTGTTTTTTTTCTTTGAGATTTTTAATAAATTTTGTCCCGAAATCGCTGACATTTCCCCCAAATTTGGTGATTTTTGGCCCCAAATCGCTGTTTTTTTGCCAAAAATCCCGGGTTGTTCAATCCCGTCATTTTTCTTCTGAACATCTGCATGCCCCAGGCCACTGCCTCCCCCACTCCGGTGGTGCCTACGCGTGGGCCCCCCCCAATCCGAAAATCTTCCTAAGCCAAGATAGCCCTCGATGTTTTGGCATTTCATTTTAGATCGAGTTTCATATCGGAGCCGTGGTGGTATTAGTGTAGTGAAGGCATCTCAACAGATTTTGCAGATGTATGTTTGATAATTGTCTTTACCATTAAAATTGGTGTTCGTACAACACCAATAAAATTATAACTATTTTTTAATATAATTGGCTGTTGTTTATAATAGCATTTCAGACCGTACACACAGACACGTACATACCAATAGTGGGCCGGCTCACGACGCGGCCAAATTGGCCGGCAAATTGGGTAAAAAAGTGAATTATATTTTGTCGTATTAAATAAGAAAAATAAAAATCGATTACAGTCATGCCTGACTTATTATACAAGTAATGTAGTTAAAAAACGGCATTTAAAACTATGTTCATCATAGACATGATATAACTTTTATGGTCATACAAAAGCCCGTTCAAAAGGTTTTTCAACACTCGTGCTTTATGTTTGAAATGATATTTTCATCTTTTGTCCATGCACTGAAACATTAATTTGTCAGGCAAAAGGGTCTATATTTGACAAATTAAAAAACATTGTCATGGCAATATGAGTTTTTGATCATCAAACAATACAGCATAAACATGTTTCATCAATTGTTTCAATTAACAATTATTACCTTTTCAAAATAGATTTCTATCATCACAGTTTCTCATGGTTTAGAAAATTTCACTTTTTAAAATTGCATGACAAATTTATGAATAACTAAATTGTCGTTAATTTTCAAGTGTATAGTGCATTACAATAAAGTTGAGTGTTGCAATTATGAATTTAATTTTTTATCGAATTAGTTATGTCCACGAAATACAAATTATGAATGCATTATATTGCCATTTAGTTTGAATGTAATTTGTCATGTACTAAAAATGACCAATTAACGAGCAAAAAATTTATTTGGCATGACACATCAATGTTTTACAGTGTTGTCCAAGCCCATCCCGAAACCAAATATTTTTTATTAATCCTTACAACTTGTCCATTTGTATAGCTGGGAGGTTAGCTCACTAACAGTGGGCGTGCCCGGGTGAAGTCATGTTATCCCCCCGGCCAGAACATTTCTCACCCCTCCCAGAAAAAAATAACGGATCTTTGGCAAAAATAGTGTTTGGGGCCAAAAATCACCAATTTTGCAAAACATGCAGTTTATTATTTGTTGGGACCAATATTGTTAAAATCTGCAAAATTTTGAGATTTCCCTAAAAATTTAACTTCTTCCCATGCCGCGCCCCGAAATCCCCCCCCCCCCTCCTCAACCACCCCCCCACCTCGCTGCCATCTTTCCATGTCAGAATACCGAACATGCAGAATTCACCAGCAGTGTTCGGCGGTGCCAGTTGAGTCATGGTGCGGGGGTGTGTTCATTTCGCCGCATTTTTTTCTCCTTTTCCGCAGTATCCCCCGGCCAGAAAAGCCCGTCCCTCTACCCACCCGATCCAGAAAAAAATATAGATCTTGAGTCAAAAATCAGTGATTTGGGAGGCGCAAAAATCACAAAATTTTGGCAAAAAAACAGCAAATTGGACTAACCTTGGTTAACAATCTGCAAAATTTGGGTTTCCGCTCCCAAAATATTGTACTTGCTTCCGCACCCCCAACCCCGAAACCACACCCCCCCCACAAACGAAGTCTGCATGGCGGCCGCCACTGCCAGAGGAACAAATACGGAATCATGCATGAAAACAAGAAAAAGAAGGGCACTAGGGTCGAGCAAAGTAGGCCTATAACATAATGCATATCATCTGTATGGCTCTGTGCCCGGAAGGAGCAAGAATTTGCACAAATAGGCCTCGGAGTACCACAAATTTGGTTATCACTTTGAAGTTTCAGTCTGGAAATATTACACATATTATTTTTCTTAGAATTTTGCATAAACAAAAAAAAAAAAAAAAAAAAAAAAAAAAAAAAAAAAAAAAAAAAAAAAATAAAATCGGCACTAAAAATTGAATTTTCCTCCGATCGATCGGAACCCCAGCCGTATAAAATATGGTTTAAACCTTAAGGCTGTTGCTTTCAAAGCTAGGGGGCATTCACTGTGATAAATGAATTGATTTGGGGCAAAAACGGGTTTCTTGGGTGATATCCAGCCAATTGCCCATAAAAAGGTGATTTTCTTGCTGGCGACTTTATGCGTGAAGTAGGTCTTTGGGTGAAAGATTTCAAATTGTCGAAAAATTGGGAGTCTTTGGAGGGCGATGGTTTCAAAAATACAAGTTGAGTGACAATTATACTGTGTTAACAGCCTAAAATACCATCATCAACTACCAGCCCCCCCCCCGCCCCGCTTTAACCCTTGAACATGTTTAATAGCGAAGAATCCGCGTAGATATCTATGGGAGCTGGTCGCTTCAGCGCCCTTAGAGATGGCACGTACCTATATCTGGCAGGGGCAAACGCGTTCAGGGGAAGATAAGCCCGTTCAGGCTAAATTCATCCCGATCGGAGGACAGCGTCAAAAAACGACTGATTCTTTTCATTGATTTTACCACAAAACTTCCCGATTTTCCCTCAACTTTCTTCCCACTAGGGCGTCCCTCATTCCCCAGTATTAGCTCCCTACACTGGAGAAGCACCTTTCCTCCGACCACGGCTACCCAACTGGGGGGGTCTTTGGGAGTGCGTGCGAGTTCATTGGTGCACATATAATTTGGCAGTATTAATGTTCGCCTGTGCTTCATAGCTCATGTTGAAGCTCTTGACATAACACGCTTTAATGGATATAAAGGAAATAAACGAGGCTTGGAGAAAATACAGTAATGTCCCTTTAAGATTTAAGTCTATCCTATATAGATCGTAACTTCGCCATGTTTGATTTTCACCTGGAGGCTGCCATGTTGACCAAAAAGAAAAAAGCTAAAACAAAAAGAAAGAAAAAGGCTGTGAAAAGGTCGGCCATGATAAGATGAAGGTGGGGGGACGGGCGTAAGGAGTGAGGGTGTGCGTGTTGGGTGAGTGAGGCATAGAGGTCAGGAGGTCGCCATGTTGAATTTGATACCGCGATTCAGGTAATACCTTCCCATCGGGTCTCTCGATTGTTGCGGGGTTTTGTATTCAAACTGCCTGATAGATGATTTAGATTTCATGAGTATTGCAAATGAACGTGTTGTAAACATAGCTAAACAGTGTTTTAAACAGTACAGTAGATTGTATTGAATTCCCGTGGTTTGACAAAGAGTAATTACGTTAATTGTGGGTAGCGTAATCTAGGGTACGAGGTATCATTCATGTGCGTGGCTTAATTACCCTCGGTCCTTCGAGTTTTGACTTTGTGTCTATTTCTATTAAAAATTATTTATTTCTTGGTGATAAAAGAGTACAATAAGAAGGCCTTCCTTTTCTTTTTTTCCCTCTTCTCTCTTTCATTCTCTTTTTCCTCTTATACTTTTTCTCCTTTCCCTTTCCTTCTTCCTCTTTTTTCTCATCTTTTTCCCCTTTCTTCTCTCTTGCCCTCTTTTTTTTTCTCTTCTCCTCCCTTTTTTTATACTTCCCATTTTTTTCTCCCCATCTCATTTGTGTGTGTGTGTGTGGGGGGGGGGGGGGCACTGGTTATGCCACTGGTCCCGCACCCCTCAAATCTTCTGCGTACGGCCCTGCCTCGAGCAATCATGATTATCTCATTACAGTTTTTATATTGTTTGAAATCATTGCATGCCTATTTGCCCATAATAATTGGCTGCTTTCACCCACCCCTTGTGACAGCGAAAAGGCAATAACGGAGAGGTTTTGGGATAAATATTTATATTGTCGCTGAATCGGATGGTAGCCGTCCAAAACGCTGATTTTGCCTCAAATTTTCCGTTTGCCGCAATTTCTTCCAAGGGGGGGTAGGCCTACTCTGCATACCTCCCCCTCCGCATCCCCCCCCCCCCCAATGATTGACTAGGTCACTTCGTGCCCCTTTCTTCCGACCCCAGCTACGCAACTGAGGGGTTCTTTGGGAGTGGGGGTTCTTTGGCTGGCCCATTGGCAGTAAATTTTCTCCTGGCTCAATTATATTAATGTTGGGGGAAATCTTGATAGCTGTTGACTTAACACATTTGATGCAGCTTGAGGCATAGTGAAGCGTGAATTTGTGACAGCGAAAAGGCAATAAAGGAGATGGCTGCAGGCTTGGAGAAAATATTGTAGGCCTAATGTCGCTGAAGTTTTGCATCATGTGAATAGTGATCAACCCGTTTAGTGCATGAGTGACCGCTCCCAGTCAAATCAGCTATCGGTTGCCCGCGCGAAGCGCGGGCAACCGCTAGTATATAATAATACACTGGCTTTTATTAAGCGCCATTTCATCAAGATCACATCGCTGTTGCCTATTATTATTACGCTGGTTTCAGGAATCGTCACAATCATTTTGCTTCACCAAGGTCGACAACCGGCCAAGCGCACAATCCTAATCTGCACTTACATGTAAATTCCCCTACCCGCTACCCGCCAACCCGATACGCTTGGGTCAACGAAGCAAGCGAGGTAAAGTGCCTGCCCAAGTGCACAACACATTGGCCATAGCGGGGCTCGAACCCGTAACCTTCAGATCATGAGTTGGCGGTCATATCCACTGGACCACATGTGCCCTCAACCGTTTGCCACATGAATCGTATTGTGTGAATGTATAGTAATGTGCCCTACTTCACCTGCAGATTCCATCTGCTCTACAAGAAATCCGGTTCATCCTCTATTTAAGACCTCATGAAATTAGCCTAGCATGAAATCACCTATAAGAGAATCAAATGATTACAAGGATTGTACAGCGTATTCCGTAAAAAGAGATTTCCCTAGATTCGAACACATGAATATCTTACACCAAGGTAAGACCAGAAATTGTATTTTAGTCATTTCTATCTGGAACAGATGCTTTACGTGTCACTCTGATACAAATCTCAAAATTCAACTGAAAGGTTTTGAGAAAGTTAGATTTTTTACGAGGATATCACATGCAATATACACGTAGGAAAATACGTTAAAAGATCGAACATGCACCTTTAAGCAACCCCATTTTAATATAGCAAATACACATTGAAATAGGCTGATGGATGGATTGAATTGTTACAGATACTTGTTCAAAATAGGAAGTATTCTGAACATACAAGTGAAAACAAAGCCTTTTCACTAGGCTATCGTGAAATTTAAACTGGAATAGATTTAGACTGAGTAATATCAAACACCACCCCAGAGGCATGATACACACGAATTCAATCGTCCATACAAACGCTCGTTTGAAGTTACACTGACGTGTTGTTGTGTATGTTATTTTTCAGCTTTTGGTATTGCAAATGGTCGTTTTTTTTTTTAAATCTTCTCATGGCCCGATTTAAGTCATAAAGGCCATAAAGATTTAATTTTGATAGAATGCCCTCAGGGGTTCTCACCAAATGGCTATAACAGGGTCGTGCCGTACTCGGTCCCATTTTCAGCCTTCTGGTATAACAATTTTTCATATCATTTTAGTATGCAATGGGTTTGTGTTTTTTTTCAAATTTTCTCAAATGTTGTTGGAAATTGGTCAAATCTTCTCATCGGAAGAAAATTTTCTAAAATTGTTGGAAAATTAGTCAATTTTTCCTCCGAACAAATGGACATGCTTTCCTCGAGCCAGGCGCGTGCGCAGGGGGGGGGGGGGTGGTCTCACTCCTTAAATTCCACAAAAGGTCCACGTTTTGCTTAATTTGTTGACGAAAAGGCCCAAAATGTAGAGAAATTTTGACAAGAAAGCCCATTGTTTGGTGTGAGATTTCAAAAAGTCCACAAAGGACCATGTGGGGGGTCCACTTTTACTAACCCAAAAAGTCCACTTTTTTCTAGTCCCGCAGGGTGTCCCTGGGACAAGGCTCAAGAGATTTCCCGATTTCATTGTGCGAGCATCTTGCCTCGAAGGCCTATACGGACGGTTGGGGCCATGGCCCATTCTTTGAGGCCCCTGGTGGGGTCCTTGGGCGAATCCCCGGCGTGGGTGCAGGGGTGAAGCCCCCTGACGCCTGGTTTTGCCATCTTAGAAGGTACCAAAGGAGTCCTTTTAGAGAAACAGTTCAAAAGGCTCAAGAGGTTCCCGATTGGGGGATATTAAGGTGGCGAGCGTCTTGCCATGAAAGCCTATATGGGTGGGGTCCATGGGTCCGCCTTAGGGGCCCCGGTTGGGTCACAGGGAGGACTCTCGGAAGCCTCCTGGAATTGCCCATCTTAGAGCACAAATGTTCCTATAAATTCATTTGACGCTACATAATAGTTCTTTCCTCTTTCATCTTCTCCATTAATTCTCCTTCCTTTTCTTTTTTTCCCTCTTCTCTCTTTCATTCTCTTTTTCCTCTTATACTTTTTCTCCTTTCCCTTTCCTTCTTCCTCTTTTTTCTCATCTTATTTTTCCCCTTTTTTCTCTCTTGCCCTCTTTTTTTTTCTCTTCTCCTCCCTTTTTTTATACTTCCCATTTTTTTCTCCCCATCTCATTTGTGTGTGGTGTGTGTGGGGGGGTGGGGCACTGGTTATGGCCACTGGTCCCGCACCCCTCAAATCTTCTGCGTACGGCCCTGGCCTCGAGCAATCATGATTATCTCATTACAGTTTTTATATTGTTTGAAATCATTGCATGCCTATTTGCCCATAATAATTGGCTGCTTTCACCCACCCCTTGTGACAGCGAAAAGGCAATAACGGAGAGGTTTTGGGATAAATATTTATATTGTCGCTGAATCGGATGGTAGCCGTCCAAAACGCTGATTTTGCCTCAGAAAATTTTCCTGGATTTGCCGCAATTTCTTCAAGGGTGGGTAGGACTACTCTGCATACCTCCCCCTCCGCATCCCTCCCCCCACCCCCCCAATGATTGACTAGGTCACTTCGTGCCCCTTTCTTCCGACCCCAGCTACGCAACTGAGGGGGTTCTTTGGAGTGGGGGTTCTTTGGCTTGGCCCATTGGCAGTAATTTTTCTCCTGGCTTCATTATAGTTTAATGTTGGGGGAAATCTTGATGGCTGTTGACTTAACACATTTGATTGCGCTTGAGGCATAGTGAGCGTCTGAATTTTGTGCCAGCGAAAGGCAAATAAAGGAGATGGCTGCAGGCTTGGAGAAAATATTGTAGCCTAATGTCGCTGAAGTTTTTGCATCATGTGAATAGTTGAGCAACTCCGTTTAGTGCATGAGTGACCGCTCCCAGTCAAATCAGCTAGCGGTTTCCGCGCCGAAGCGCGGGCAACCGCTAGTATATATAATTCAACTGTCTTTTATAAGCCGCCATTTCATCAAGATCACATCGCTGTTGCCCTATTATTATTACGCTGGTTTCCAAATCGTCACATCATTTGTCTTCACCAAGTCGACAACGCGGCCAAGCGCACAATCCTAATCTGCACTTACATGTAAATTCCCCTACCCGCTACCCGCCAACCCGATACGCTTGGGTCAAACGAAGCAAGCGAGGTAAAGTTGCCTTGCCCAATCCACCTTGCCATAGCGGGCTCGAACCCGTAATCTTCAGATCAAGAGTCGGCGGTCATATCCACTGGACCACATTGCCCTCAACCGTATGCCACATGAATCGTATTGTGTGAATGTATAGTAATGTATGTGCCCCTACTTCACCTGCAGATTCCATACTGCTCTACAAGACATCCGGTCATCCTCTTGTAGACCTCATGAAATTAAAAAAAGCCTAGCAATGAAATCACCTAAAAGGATCAAATGATTACAAGAATTGTACATAGCCTCTAAAAGTGAATCAATGTAGATTTATTTTTTAAACAAAAGCAAAAAACAATTAAAATATGAAATTTGTATTTTAAAGGTCATTTCTATCTGGAAACAGATTCTTTCGGGTCACTCTGATACAAATCTCAAAATTCACTGAAAGTTTTACCAGGAAGTTTAGATTTTTTTTACGAGGATATCACATGCAATAATACACGTAGGAAAATACGTTAAAAGATCGAACATGCACCTTTAGCACCCATTTTACCTATCAATACCCATTGAAAGGGTAGGCTATTGTATGGATTTAATTGTTACCGATACTTTTCAAAATAGGAAGTTTCCTGACATACAGTGAAAACAAAGCTTTCACTAGGCTATCGTGAAATTTAACACTGGAATAGATTTAGACTGAGTAATATCAAACACCACCCCAGAGGCATGATACACACGAATTCAATCTTCCTCAATACAAAACGCTCGTTTGAAGTTACACTGACGTGTTGTTGTGTTTATTTGTTTCAGCTTTTGGTAATACATGTACATTTGTAATCAAGGTATTCTAAATAACATGTTCATCGTATCTACAGCATGTCGAAAATGCTCCTCACGTGCCGAAGATAATTTGCCGTTATTTATTTTGTAGCAAAATAGTACTAATAATTTTAATATGACGTTCCTGACTGCATAATTCGCCTCTAATATCCACCCAATCTTATGAAAAATACTAGGTACAACCGGACAAAAATGCTAAAGAAGGTTTTGTTGCTGTAACCTGCACCGTAGAAAGATCTCCCAAACACCATATCAAAAAGTAGAAAAGGGGAAAAGCCTGGCCAAGACATGCTAATTTTGCATTTTTCGTGGACGTATAACGCCCATATTTCGAACAATGTATAGAAATATTGACATGTGACGTAAAACACCGGGCAACGAACAGCCTTGCCCCCCGGCAGTAATGCGTGAGCATCTGCAGGCTTGTTGCTTTTAAAATTCGCGCCTCAATCAGGCGGATAAGGCTTTTTGATGCTGTAACTGTATGAGCGTATTCTTCGCACACTCTAACATGTCAGTAGACCAGGTGCTAACTGTGTTTGTAAACACTTATCTATATAAATTGTAATAGTAAATAACCGTTCTGATGCTATCCGCTAGAAAGCGATGAACCCGTTCGAATCTCACCCCTATAGATTGATATCTAATCCTCTCTATCAACCTCTTGTGGCTCCGTTGATTAGAGCGCCGTCAATAGTAATACTGAGGTCGCCGTTCGAATCCGGCCAAGCGCATATGGTGTTTTTTTCAACACTTGTGTGGCTGCCATCTCCAGGGAAAGAGAATAATATCCATCCTTTCTAACCCCTTGGAGAAATAAGTAGTTAAAAATTTCATTCATTGATCTATATAGCTCATAAATTCCATGTTTAGGGAAATTTTCGATTTCCATTTGAACAGTTTTGCATGACAATGGTGCCAAATGGTGTAGCACTTGCAATGGATCTGGTGGAAATTATCATTATCAAATGGCCGCAGTTTTATCCCCACCCAAATTAATTTTGCATTTTCCAGATGATTTGTCAAATTACAATCGGGATCTTTATTTAGCAATTATTATCAGAGAGTAATTAATTCAAACACATTGGGTCAACTAGGTTCGGGGGCAACCCATGTGAATTGATGGATATATATGCCTCGGCCAGGTGAAAATATGGTCCCTTTCAGTAAAATGTAGCAAAAAATACTGGTCAGTCATTTACAACAAAGCTAAATAAAATGGGGTCATCCAGTATGAAAACTTTAAGAAAGGGCGCCACTGTAGGTTAAAATGTGAATTTAAAATAGGAAATGCCGCTTATGCAAGAGTCAATTTGCCATGAATTATAACATTGTTGCAATGAAATTATAAATTTTACAATGTTGCCGAATGCCCGCGAAATTTGGGTGTTCAAATTCTTTCAAAAAGTGGATAATTTGGTGCAAACTTGTGAAAAAAGTGGTAGCAGGAAAGCGAAAATGTGGTGATTGAGTATGTGAACATTTTAAAAAGGGGTCATTGGATAATAGCTGGGTAATAGATAGGAAAACCGCACAAAAAGGGGGTCAAGCAATCTAGACGTCACCAAAGTCAGATCTGACACACCTTGACTACGCAGCCCCAAATGGATGTGATTTGCTGCAACAAGATTTGCTACAAAGCATCAATTAGAATTCTGCAGATACAGTCAACCAAAGAGACGGATGGAAATACATGGCCGTCAATAAGAAAGAGAATCATCAACCTATCTGCACCACACACGGTACCAACTCAACGATGTGAGACTTCAAGTACTTCGGATATGTTATGCGGACAGCAAGAAAGGCCTAATGAGTTAAAGGATCGTGGCCCGATCGCTAATAGCTTTCGTCCCCCTAATACCAGATTTTACCAGAGTGGTTCAACATTTATGGCATCTGAAGAAAGCTACTATTTCCTTTTTACCCTGTGAAATCTTAGGGCTTAAGTATATGGGTTTGAAAGTTATGAGCGACAAAATACCCCCCATTTTGGTCGACCTATATTAATCTTTCAAGTAGTCTATAGGGCTAAGACAATCATGTTATTAGCTCTCACATGAAAACGGGTTGAAAACAATCGGGGCGAAAACTTTACAGATGGTTTTTGGGTGAAGGTCATTATCTCAGATAAAACTTTATATACTTAATTGGATCGTTCCCCTTTGAATATGTTTGTTAAATAACCAAAATATAGGCAAAAATGGCACATATGTTTTATACAAATTAGCATGTCTTGCCATGTTTCCTTTTTTCTACCTTTTCGATATGTTGTTCGGGAGGGTTTGTACAACAAGTTACAGCAAGAAAACCTTCTGTAGCAATTTTGTCCAGGTCATACCGTAGATTGAGTTTTTGCTGCCTTATTTTCTCTTTCTAGGCAAGTTAACGTACTTAAAATGTATTTACTATCACACTTATCAAAATAAAGTTAAACATGGACGATGGCTGTTAAAGGTGCAACGGGCGCTTTCACGTGCACGTGTCCCTTACAAAAATATAGAGCGTTGGATTTTTTTCTATCTGAAAGGAGTAAGCACAGAATTCTTTCTTTGGTGCAAAAATTGTGACATTTCTAATTTCGTATTGGGGCAAATACGAAATTACGTCTGTTATTTTGAAATAAAAAGCACGTTTGTCTTTCATGCATTTAAGACATTTCTGTAGCCAAATACCGGGTAAGAAATCCATTGTGTAATCTATATCGAATCGCTACATTTGACACAAAAATGGATGACTCAACCTTATCGATGCACCTTTACGTTCAACAGAATAAACGGCAATAACAAATAGCAGAATTGATGAGATACATTTATCCTTGTTATAGAGTTCAGGAGTAGGTAAATGAATTCATGAAATCATTATACCAATAGTTAATCAAATTCAAATAATAAACACCAGCCTTCGACATAATTAAATTGAATACGAATACGAATGATACGAATCTTGATAAATTGGTGCCACAATACCAGTAATTAGTAGTGATTTAAGGAGTTAATTATTTTAGATATTGTGTTGATAATAGTTATAAAAAAAAAAAAAAAAAAAAGAAAAAACCGATTCATCTCAAACTTTGGAATTGAGCATTCTAGGTGACTATCTTTAGTTCTAGTTGACTATTTTTAATTAATATATTAAAAAATTATATTCTGAAATCTCTGAGTCAGACTTTAAGACATTTCTGTAGCCAAATACCGGGTAAGAAATCCATTGTGTAATCTATATCGAATCGCTACATTTGACACAAAAATGGATGACTCAAACTTATCGATGCACCTTTACGTTCAACAGAATAAACGGCAATAACAAATAGCAGAATTGATGAGATACATTTATCCTTGTTATAGAGTTCAGGAGTAGGTAAATGAATTCATGAAATCATTATACCAATAGTTAATCAAATTCAAATAATAAACACCAGCCTTCGACATAATTAAATTGAATACGAATACGAATGATACGAATCTTGATAAATTGGTGCCACAATACCAGTAATTAGTAGTGATTTAAGGAGTTAATTATTTTAGATATTGTGTTGATAATAGTTATAATGTACATGAATGTTGTAATTTTATCATATGTTAAACAAAGCATTGTGCTCATACATTCAATTTAAAAAGAAAAAAGTTAATTGTGAATATATTTCCATGATTTCATTGACATTCTCCTGCTATTTTGGGGCACAAAAATGCATGCTTTAAAAGTCAAATGTGCAAATGATAGTAATTCTTCGTGATCTTCATAGTAACAGCCTGTTCTTATTTCCATGCTTGACTTGACATCGGCCTATGATAATATTCATCATGATATCCTCATCAACCGCCTCCATACCACTCTTGGTATATCTCGTGTACCTCTTCACAGGTTCAAATCATATATGACACCCCGCTCTAGCCGGGTAAGCATTGAAAATACTCTATCTGATGACGCGAACGTAGTTGTGGTATGCCGCCAGGCTCAATAACGGGACCCCTTCAGTTCACCTCTTACATCCTGTTTGCAAAATCGTTCGTGACCGTGGACTTTTCATTTCACATATATCACGATGATATACAGATCCATACTTCATTCGGTCCAAAGCACCCAGTGACTCTGCATGTACAATTCAACGTCTTCGGAACTGTATTAAGAATCCATGCAACTGCATGGCAAACAAATTTCTTAAATTAAACATGGATAAGACGGAATGTATACTCTTTGGCTCATCGCACAACATCAGTTCGTTTACTTGATAAACGGCCACTGAATCCATGAATTCTCTTCGTAATCTTGGTGTTAATCTGCACTCTACATTATCTATGAATGCTCACAATTTCTACACTCTCCCAGACGCTTAATTTCCAAATGAGAAATATTGCTCGGATACGGCCAGGCGTTCCTTGTGTCCTCGTGTCATCACATTACCGGGCCTTGATACTGACTCGTCTTGACTATGGTAACTCTCTCCTTGCTAGTATTACTAAATAACAATTTCTCCAAACTCAAAGGTATTCAGAACAAGAAAAGTTCGATTCGTCTCTTCATGACGTGAACACATTGCTCCTTTTTATTGCCGACCCCCACTAATTACCCGTTAAGGAGAGAGTTAACTTTAAGTGATGTATCACCATCATATCTGCAAAATTACATTCATAAGCATACTAACTCCAGCTCAATTTGCAAGCTTCACCAGCTGCTCTACCACAAGACTAAAAACCCCTTTCACAAGAAGATTCATTGGCGAGAATGCTTTATCACTTAAGGACCACGTATATCCCTATAACGTCCCTAGAGGAAAATGACTACCAACCTGACGATCGCCGCAAAAAAGGAAGTAGCGTTATTTTCCTTGTAAGATCTAGGGGCAATTTCCCTCTAAAACAAGGCGTGGTTTTTGAAAAGTGCAAAAAACTGCGGTTAAGGGACTTTAGGGATATGGGACTCATCTCGTAACATCAGGGAGGCACATTCATTCAGCATCTACAAAAATGTTTCAAATCGGAAATGGCTTGTTATACCATTTATTTTTGCCCGTTTTCCTGCTTTTGATAATAGTATGTTCATATTAACGGTTAGAACTTCATAAATTAAACAAATATAGGTTATTTGGGGTGTTGTCATGTGTATACTAACCCATGCGTATGTCCTACATAGACCTTGCAGTTGGTCTACTCAGCAATGACTTAGCAGAGACATAGATTTAAGACTATGTTCGCGAACGGAACGGACCACTCGCCTATAAGTTTTCTTTGAAACGCTTCAAACGGGTAGAAATAATTTATGATCATGATGAAGTGAATTCCATAGTAAAACCCCTTTATTTTCCGGCTAGTTTGGTGTTAGTTTTGGTTGACATCAAATCGTCAGTGTCCTCGTAATCGGGTGGACTTTCCCCTACTGCAACCGTATATACGCCGTTTACGCTCGCGGCTTCACGGCTATTAATATAGATCCTGGGGGAGTACCTATCTTTTATCTCGATGGATTTTACGATTTTACGATAGGACGGAAATTGCCGTCGGTTGTCACTTACTCATAGGTTTTTGTGTCAGCTTTAATATTTTTTGCAACATTCTGGGGTAATGATAAGGACAGTTGTAAATTCGAATATCTTACTACTAATAGTGTGCAGTAGCTGTCCTAAGGTGTACAAAATAGCTGAACTTGATTTATTTCATTTTCTAAATTGCTGTCCGTATTCAAATATAAGACACATTGTAATACACTTCATATCAAAATACACATCAACCAAATGTCCATTAAATCAAGAGATCTTTTATCTACGTAATAATAATAATACTAAGCATTTATAAAGCGCCATCTATCTAGGCAGCCTATTCCGAGGCGCTGAACAATAAGATACATAAACAAGCAAAAGTTACAAATGACAGAAATTACATGTACCCTGAAAATACGTCTACTTGAGTAGAAAACAAAAATGAAAATGCATTATGAACATACATGAAGTGGAATCAAAGGCATCAAGTACAAAAAAATGAATACAAATTAAATATCATATGCAGACTGGAACAAATGTGTCTTAAGCTGATTTTTAAAGTCATTTATAGAAACACAACAACGGATGTCCATGGGAAGAGAGTTCCATAATTTAGGAGCACATGAAGAAAACGCCCTATCACCAAGGGAGGATGAAGTTCTAGGAGTCGTTAGCAAATGTTTATCAGAAGATCTGAGAGAGCGGCTTGGTATATATGGGGTGAGAAGTTGGCTTATATAAGATGGAGCAAGTCCATTTAGCGATTTCCATGTGAGCAAGAGGATTTTGAAAACGATCCGTTGACGGATGGGTAACCAGTGAAGCTGTATAAGAGTTGGAGTTATGTGATCATACTTGCGAGTTTTTGACAATACACGAGCAGCTGCATTTTGTGTCCGCTGACGTTTATCAAGGAGAGTATTTGAAATTCCATATAAAAGTGCATTCCCATTGTCAAGTCGAGAAGTGACGAGTGCATGAATGAGAATTGTGGCCATATCGTCTGACAAAATTTTACGAATTGAGCTAATATTACGTATTTGAAAATATGCAGACTGACATACTTTCTTCACATGTTGGCATTAGCAATTTGAATATGATTATCTTTAATTAGACTTTGCATTCGCTTAGGTGTGAACATGACAAGTTCAGTCTTGTCATCATTGAGTTTAAGTTGGTTTGCTGTCATCCATGACTTGATATCGGCAACACAATGTTCAATTTTTGATCGCACAATTGATTCATCATTAGGGGATTTTAGGTCATAAGAAAAATAGAGTTGTGTATCATCTGCATAGAGGTGCACTTTTAGTCCATGTTTACGTGCAATATCTGGTATAGGGCGTGAATAGATGATGAAAAGCAGTGGTCCCAGCACTGATCCTTGGGGCACTCCAAAAAGAAGATGTGCAGGTGCAGACAAAGTCCCGTTAATGTTAACAGTTTGCGTTCTATCGCTGAGGTAGGAGCAAATCCACTCAAGAGCACGGCCTTTGACACCAATAGACTCCAGACGACATTTTAAAATACCATGGTCTATGGTGTCAAAGGCTGCAGAGAGATCCAATAATACCAGAAAGATGCCACATTTGTTGTCAAGAGAACATATTATATCATTCTGCACTCTCACTAAAGCAGTTTCAGTCCCATGATACTTTTTGTAGGCAGATTGAAATGGCTCAAATAATTCATTTGTTGACAGGTATTCAGTCAGACGAGAAGCAACGACTTTCTCAATGGTTTTCGACACAAAATTTAGATTTGATACAGGACGAAAATTGTTGAAGTTATTTGAATCCAATTGAGGCTTTTTGAGAAGTGGTGTGACTAAGGCATTTTTTAAACAGTTTGGAAAAGATGCCGTATCCAGTGAGCTATTGACGATTTTTGTGATGACTGGCAACAAGGTGTCTAAGTGAATCTTAAGCATCCAAGCAGGCAGTGGATCGAGATTGCATGACTTTGATGGCGATGATGTTATCAATTTACGAACTTCATCCTGAGACGCAGGTGTTAACACATTTAGAACAGAGTCGCAACTTCATTTGTTAGATTGGTCAAACAAGTAATGGGTGTTTATATCGGATTCTAACTATCTTAGAGGTGAAGGAATTGTTGAAGGATTCAGTAAGTTCTTCAACACTATCACAAAGAGGTAACTTAGGCTTCCCTTTTGATGGAGCAAGGCTTCTACAACTTTAAACATTTTTTTCTGATCTTTGTTGCAGTCTTCTATTTTTTTATGATAAACGAGCGTTTGGCATCTAGACGTAGGTCTAGGTCATCCGATATCTATGGCATCCCTTTGTTTAATTTCATTTTAGACCCTTGGGTAATTGACCAACATACGTCACGGTGAGTTAGGCAAGTCCCAACTCTGGCGATGTCGCATGCAAGAGTTCTGGTATACCCTTCAGCACATCAACGTCATATTTTAAATGTTAACACTCAATAATATAGCCCTTCCGGTAAACAGGTCTTACATGAATGTTAGATTACGATCTGGAATTTGATATCATGGCCAATTAATTCGTTTCTTTTCGACAATGGCTTGTGTTCTGCAACTGTTATGTTGTTATGCTATTGGATTTCTTCATAGTGAAAGAGTTTCGTTTCATTTCAATTATCATTTTGTACAAAATTATATCAAAAAAATATTTTGTGTATGTCACGGGCTTATATAATCTTCAGTCTACTTAAATTTATACATCTATTGTAATACCCCAACTATGATTTATGTTGTTACCAATACTTTTATGAAAGTTGTTCCAACAGTAAACTGCTTTAATGATAATTTGATTTGTGAAATGATTCCATTAGAGCGTCCTTGAAAATCGAAGTTAAGTACTATATATTTATCACTCCATTCCTCCAAACATTTCTTACATGGTTATACAAAATAATGCATTTCAATGAGGGCAAATACAAAAATTACAGAAATACTAGGTTTAACGATCAAAATTTAATTCGGAACGTTTTAGAATGCAAACGTTAATGTTCACAATACATGTAGGAATGGGCGTATGTTTAACTTAACACTTAATCCGGACTTTGGGTCTAGCCCAGATTCGCTTCAGCGGGTTCCATTGTTTTAGCGCGGTGAAGTTGAACCATTGCTAAAAGCTAGCGAGACATTTCTGACTGGAGCCTGCTGTAGATTTCTAGCCAGAGTGTCTCGCCTCGAGGCCGTTTTCAATGAAACTGCAACCCGATATCAACTCACACAAGTTTGCCGGCGGGAGGTCAGTAACTGCCAATCTTTGTTCCTAAGGTCCCTGGTGTGCGAGGCCCAAGAATTTGCCTAGCACGGGTCCCGGGAAATGGTTTTAACGTCAATAAAATAAACTTTAAACACGGTAGGATTCTCCCTGACTTTGGGTCCTTTTTGCATTTTGTGAAGGTGGCCAATTATCTAAAAAGCACCCAAATCCTCCACATAACGGGCGTTTTCCAGCCAAAATGCACAAAGTTGGAAATCAGCTACTTTTTTGCATACTAGGCCAAATCAATTCAGTGTAACCCTAATCATAACATTACTTGTTTTATATTGACATTTATTCGGCATTATCTTGAGTGATCGTTATCAAAACATTTTTTCAGTAAATTCTTTCTATTTACCTTTAAAATGGCGCCGTATCTATAATGTAAATGCCAAAATAGGAATACACCCACTAATTGAGAGACTCAATGCTTTGCGGGCATTTCCTGAAGCGGTTAAAGAGACACTTTACCTAACCATAATAACTTGTTAAATCCACCTGTATTCCAAGCAATCCTCTAAGCGACCTATACACGAATCCGACGGGGAAGCCTCGAAAGGACACCCTCTACGTCGCCGCCATTACTGGGGGGCATCCTGGCCACCAAACTCACAGTACACACACGCCGCATAAGAATTTACAACCTACCTTTTTCGCAATTTTCACCGTTTATTTCCATGGATTTATGGAAGGATGATGTCAGGGACTGTCCTAAACTGGAATTCCAGGGCAAGTGTCTTACTGTTGTTGTAAAAATTGAAGGTTATCTCGCCCACTTTGCGTGACTGAGAAATGAACGCTTATGGTTAGAATACGTGTTAAAAATTGGTAATAACAGCCGCGTGAGAAGAATCATTTTTCGTAAATTCAAACATCCAGACAAAAATAAAGTAACAACAGAATGTTGATATATTCCGTGTACGTGAAAAATTGAAGGGTTCCCAAAGACCGATCGTATTTGCTGAAAAACGTGACATCTTCCAAAGCGGGTTGTTGATGTTTTAGAAAGGACGCTTCCGTGACCATGTGATCGATTTCGGCGATCTGAACAAAATTAGTCTCGTTTGTGCATGGAATGTGCTACGCCTGGACTATCAGTACACGTGAAAATGACCGGCGAGTTACAATGTGGTATTTGGACTGAAATGGATACGATGGTTGTTTTCAGGGGGGTAGGACATGCCAACCTAACAGCAACAGCAAATTCAAAACGGCATCAACTTCCGGGTGCTAGTCTGTTTCAAAGACTCAACGGTAGGAGGGTGCTCTTACGCATATCGAACGATTACACACAGACTTGACTAAAGACTAGGCCTGGTCACGAATATTTAAATCTAAATGACCGTTTTTGGAAATTACACTATTTTGCAGCGGGGTTAATCCACTAACCCCGACGGATTTTGAAGTCAATATTTTTTCTTAATTTATCATGATATTACTAAGATCTTTTAAACAAAGGTTTAAGAGATGATTTTTTAATGTCACTGGGACCGAGACTGCCATAGTAAATGCACGTAGCAGTTCCCCAAATTACTGTTTGGAAATCCCCAATGTCCAAATCGAGCAGATCGTGTCCTACCACCCCTGGATTGTTTTGGTTTTTACTGTACATGTAGTGATGTACGTGTACGTGACATGTAGAACTAAATTTAACCATGTTTTAAAATGGAATTTTGTGAAAACAACAATCGTATTTAAAGCAAACTAAATGAAAATAATAAAAATAAAATAAGTTCATTCCACTTCATTAGAAGCTTTACAGATTCGGTGGTTTTTCCATTTGGGAACCGATGCATCTGGTACGGCTGCAGACATTCACATTCTTCATGTGTCATTGGCGAGTAAATTTCACACGCAGTTCATTTCCATTTTTGTAACTTTTTATCGCTATTTGTGCAGCCAAGAAATTTACATTTTTTTTCCTGAGCCGCCCATGATGATATACAAATGGATAACAGTGAAATAGTGTTGATTTTTGCCGTCAGAACTGATCAAAATAATTATCGCTTCTTTGTGGTAACACGTACAACGTCCATGAAAGTAATTTTATGTTTATCACATCAATGACGCCTGGTAAATATGGAATGGGGGACGGTGCATTAAATATGAAATATAAAACAATTATCCGAACAAACACATTTATAATTATGCCTAGCAAAGCATAGTAATATCAAGGCCTGCACTTCGTCCCATTCAATTCAGCTTTTGTGATACCTCGCCTGCTAAATCAATGTTCCACTGACAGGTGTATCGTCCCGCAACATCAATGTGAGCAGTTGCTTATTGTGAAATGGTAAGCGCCACTTATCAGCTCGATTAATGTATTACAGAACTTCCTCGGATTAGACTCCTGTCAATACTAATAAACCTATCGTGTCCTCCAAATTACAGAAATGGGCTTAATTACATTCCCCCTGCCAAACATATAGGCTTTAGATTGGACATCGTCTAGGTTTTCCACGAGCTTACACAAAACTCTGAGAAATTTAAAGAGTATAGACGAGTTTATCTTTTGCAATTGATTATGGTATAGTTTTTGTATCAAAAATCTTTTGTATTTGCAGGATATAAGGGGTAAAAAATTTGTAATGATCCGAATTGCTTCAAATTGGTTTCACATTGTTAGTACGGGGATGTTAGAAAATATGCATTTTCTTTATGATAATCATCTCAAAGTGTACGTATCGCTCATAGAGCCTGCATTTATGTAGATCGTATTCCTCTTTAATTATACATCAAATGCCAAGACTAAATCCATCAAAATATCTAGCATCATGTATCGCTTTTGAGACCATTTGAACAATTATCTGATCGTTTTTACCCCAGGATGTCCGTTTTAAGCCTATTCTGTTAAAAGTAAAGTCCTAGATATATCAAACTACACCTTTTGTAATCGACAGGACTAGAGAGACACGTATTTATATCAAGAAATACCATTATATACTTTTAAATGCTCCTGTTACACTATTGCCCACTTCCTATCTCAAAATGCTCAAAGGATGACAACGTATAATTGTCCTTATTTTTTGGATTATCACACTTTCGGACCTAGAAAAGACAGACATTATGTGTATACGTAGGAATTTGCTTAAACTGAAAATTCGACTTCAGGGAGTCTTTTGCATTGTAGTATTTTTAGAAGCTACATGGAGTGTGCATTGCCTTGAATATGCCCAGTTTCGTTAAACCTGTAATTTTTTTGTTCGATTCATCCATGAACAAACACGTGCATTGCTCAAGGCAACTAAACCGCACTGCTAATTGAAGTCATGTTAGCTTCCCCCAAAGTTAATCAAATTATCAATTCGCATCTCTCAATAGGCCAGGCGTGAGATGTAAATTAGACCATAACCTGGAAGTAATCGTCCCGTCTACGTTTTGGATACTGCGAACGCAGAAATAACTGTTCTATAACATATCCAAAAATCCGCAACAAATCCCCCCCCAACTTTGGGTAAAATTTGTTAATAAGCATTTAAAGAAAGAATGCTTAAAACGGTGAAGAGGAAATTATTCTCTTAGGTTCGATCAGTATATGCGGCGCTTGACAGCGCGAAAACTCGCGTGCATGTCTGAGCGTTATATACGCATAGTGTCAGCGCAGCGCGTTCATCGCCACATAAGGAAATTGCGTTCGCGCTTTGGGAAATGATAAAGCCTGCAAAATATTAAACTACTTCGAAGTCCTTGGCCTATATATGATTGGTTTCATCAAGTACATTAGTATAATTATAGTTGGCATTGTCTATGGATAAAACATTGAAATGTGAATACATCTGTTCAGAAAAAGGGCCCAAAGAAACGTATTATTTGTTAAAAGTCCCCCATAGAGAGATAAAATGGAAAATTACCACGAAATTGATTAAAAATAAACAAGAAAAGGGTTGGGCAGAAAAAGGGGGCGAAACCATAAAGCCGATACCGACCACCATACAAGGAGAAAAATATTATGGTATGCAACGCGTAGTTTAGTGCCCAAAAAGGTTGTCTCTTCTGGTCAAAAAATTTGGACTGCTGCCACTCCATTTTGAACCGTGTTTCCATTCCTGCATGCACCCCCCTCCGAGATATACCCCGTAGATACACTTCATACAAACGGGGTCATTAGACACCTTTCAAGTTCAATACCATCTAAAATGGAAAAATAGTGAAAAGTGATGACTCTTGGCTCACTCTCCAAAGAATGGAAATGTCCATACTTGAAAAGACAAGGAAATCCATGAACCTTGAATTCTTCCATGAAAATGTTATTTTAGAAGATATTCTATCAATTGTAAATAGCGGAGAGTTTATTTCAAGTGATGACACATGTCTTGCAGAAGTGCACGCACAGTGATTACACTCCTTTTGTCATGCTTTTTCGCATTTTTTAGGGTCTTTTTATTCGCCTTTTAGTCTGTTTTCTACTTCTTTTTCCTCGTTCGGTTTTGTTTGTGTTTTCTTAAAACTCGCACTATAAAACTGTACAAACAACGAGTAGAACTGTCTTTGTCCATTTGACATTTCTTCATCCCTGGGGATCAACGAGGTTCGGTGGGCCTATTACCAAACTTTGAAAAGTATAAGTAAGATGAGATACCACGTATCCAGATTTTAAATAATGCTTATACTTGATTTTCTTAGTTTTTTTTTTTTTTTTTAATTATATTATTATTTTCACCATTCAAAATGCCATTTTGGATGCAGTTCTGATTCTGAGGGACGTTATTCAATTACATTAGTTTATAACTTTGAGTGAAAGGGCAAGATGAGCTTGAAATGTTGAAGGTCAGCGTATTTCATCTTTAGCTTCATTTATAACATTAAAAGAATAACTGTTCACATTAACAAGCTCCTCAGACTAATAATCGTGATATTAGCTTGCCAAATATGACTTTTTTCAGTTTTAACCTGATTTTCTGTGCTTGCATTCTTTTATTATTATTTCCCTTTCTCGTTTTCTTGCTTTTATGTTTGTTACTTTCGTTCTTTCTCTTCCTATTTTGCATCCGAATTTTTCTTTCCTCTTCATTCTTCTCCTTTTTCATTGTTTTCCTTTTTGAATATTTAGTACAAGGTGGGCAAAGATAAGCTCTGTTGGATTTTGCCTGATAGTAGGGAAAAACGGAATGGAATTAAGAAGGGTGTACCGCGACAATTATGTTAAAAGCCAGTTTCCATCTTTCTTTGACTATTCCCGTTATGATCGCTCTACTTCTAATAAACAAATTCACGATCTTTAAACATTTTTAGTAGAATATAATGCACCGACTAAAAGTGGTAAAATTTGGACCAATTTTTATGGTCGAAAAAACGTGTAGAATCTAGTCTGCAGCCTGTATCTGCCCTAAAATAACGACAGATCCTCAGATGTTTGTAACGAAATTGGGATCCAGGACATTTGCAAACATAGGGTATCAAATGAAACACATAGGTCAGATCTGTATACGAGTTTCATAGACCTATCAATTTGGCTTTTAACTCGCAAATATGGTGTATGAAGAAAAACAGTTTCTTCACTTAAAGTGGGGAGTTCTAATCAATTTTCGCCTTCAGCTCATGGCTATGTTTCCCCATAGACCTATTTCCCTGAAGAAATCACGGATCCAGTATTTATTTGTAAATTTTAACATGGGAACAACAACAAAAATCTTAATTAATGGCGTCTTCGTGTAGGGCTTCATCGGCCTGCGATGGAAGATGATTCAAATGATAATAGGCCTATATTCCCAAACTGAAAGTATAAAGCATAATTATAGAACTTTTCACCACATTCAATGACTGTCACCGCAGGAGCCATGATATCATACTTCCAGCTCGACGTTTTGATTGAATTTATCTTATAAGAGATTGGGCAAACCGTCTAAGTTAAAAGAAATGACTATGAAACATGACATTATATGTCGTACGTAATCTTATTTAAAAAAAATCATTTGAAAGATAAAAAAGGGTTAAATGTTGTTATTCAGTTATTCACTCTCAGAAAAAACGACTTATAATTGTTTTTTGCCCTCTTTTTGGAACCCTCAAGATGGAAAACCCTTAAAAGGGTTCTTGAAAAAATATGAGCACCAAAAAGTTCCTAACAGAACCATAAAAGGTACTATACAGCAGTTTAAAGAACTCTTTTTGGTTCGTTGGGAAGAATTAAACTTACATGGTTTCCATATAGGAGGACAAGCATTCGCACTTTCTTTTCTGAGAGTGTTGTACAAGCAAACCGATGAAAAGGAGAACGAGCATTCATGCCATATTGTGCAATTTTAGTTGATTTATACAATAAAAATTTTCTTCTCTTATGCACGTACAGTAATATATTCAAAATTATTATTCCTTTTAAAGGAAATATCATAGCAGTATCTCACGGCGTAAAAGAAGTTTGATTGTAGTGAAAAAGTGACCTTCATCATGATATATATCGGCTAGCAGCCTTAACGGCGAAGGGATATACGCAACCGTTATTGTCTACGCACACCGCGGACGCAATTTCCGTTTTTGGTCATGAAATTGCGGACCTGAACACGCGTTACGCATTAGCGCTACGAAACTTTACGCGGTTAGCGTTGCCATTAATGATCGAACTTACCAAGAAAATCTCTCTCGCCAATTTTAATTAAGTTCCTCTTTAAATAAGCCTAGATTTTTCCCCAAACCGGATTTTAGCGGATTTTTGGAATGTATAGAATATTAAATTTGCGTCCGACAGTTATCAAAAAACGTAGGACGGGACGATTAATGTCAGGTTAAAAACCTCTCACGACCTGGCCTCACATATCAGTCACACAATCAAAGTGACAGTTGCTAAATCGCCGAGTTACAGTAATCATACACGAACTAACGCATAAAAGTGCATTTTACCTCTTACATGTCGAGTGTAAATTTTTTTTTTTTTGGTACGAAAATACAGATCAATCACAGACAGTTGCCGAAACCATGTAATCACCAGTCAGTTTCAAAAAGATTAAGATGGTAACTCCTAACTGTCCCAAGCCTTCCTGGTCAGATTATTCCTTGTAGAGTGGTTATTAACCACGGTTGGGTGTACCTATGAGGTCTCTGTCTTCTAAATTGTAATAAATAATGTTTTTTTAATTTGCTCGCAAACGATAGTCTAGGCCATTGGAAGAATGGAGATATATTTTACAGATAAAAATAACATATCCAAAAGCAGATAGGGACATTAATAAGAGGCTAAAGAAATCCACGTAACTTTTAAGTTTGCCGTAACTTTAATCAACAAATATGTCTATTACATGAATATCATAGACTCGTACTCGTTTTGATATTAAAACCACAAAGGTCATAGACCGGTCAAACAAGGTGCATGTCGTGTGTTTTCGTGTTACACGCCATTTCCGCATCGTCTACTGAATTAATGTCGCCGGCGACATTAATTATAAAATCGTTCTGTTTACCCATAAGCGCGCTGATTTGGGATTAATATAATTTCAGATGAGGGCTAATGTATATAAAAGCTTTATAACCATGCAAAAAAAATCAATTTTGAAAATCTAGAGGGCGCATTATTTTTCAAATGTGCCAGTGTCTCTTTAAAAAATATTATTTTATTTCTCAATTTTACTCGAGAAAAGATTTCTCACAGGAAAAGTACTTTGTTTATTGTGGAAAGTAGAAAATGGAATTCCCCTAGTGTTATATTGAGATCATGCACCTGTTGTTTACAACAAGATAGACAAGATAGAGATTTTGCAAGAGGTAAATGGAATTCCCCAAGATGCTAATTTAGAAAATGAGTCAACTTGTTTATGCTTTGAGAACAAAACAGATTGCAAAATTAGGTAGTTTCCCATGATGTCATAAATGTAAAGGTGATGCAATGCAGATGATGTAATTTATGTGAAATCCAATTGGACAGTGCAAGGTTATGTTTATGCATGATGATGTGGTAACATCTATTTTAAGAATTGGGAAATACTAGTTGTGAAATCTTTATATAAGGAGAGGAGATATACAATATAGTTATAGCTAGTCTTAATCTGCAATAATGGTAGATTTGTGCATTACATAGTGCCAGGATTTATAATATATTGGATACCACAGCAGCTTGAGAGCTGAACTGTCTGCTGTCGTCTTTTAAGCCAAAAGAACCTCAGTTTTTGGAATCAAAAAGGGATTCAAGTTTGTGGTCTGATGGTGGTAGATTTCCTGGATTGTGTTGCAGAATATTAGTGGTCGTCGAGGGAAAACCCCGTCGTCTTGAACCGCTGGACAAAATTATCTTCAAGACTGAGAAGATTCGCATGGATTTTTTTTTACCCGTGGATTATTATATGAACTTGTACGCTGTCATTTTGGAGTGTTCAATGTGAGGACATATCATCGTTGAACTGCAATGCTTACATTGTGGACATAAGTCGTCATTTCTGGAAAAACGTTTGTGTAAGATTAAAATCATTGAATGTAATTTTATTGTACTTTTGTTTTGAACATACCGAGTTGTTGAACCAATCTGATTAAATCATTAAAACAGTGTTATTATATAAAAATTAGATCATTTGTGCACGGGGCGCATTTGTTTTTGTTTAAAGGGTATTTCTGACCTTTGACGTCCACGAGACGTCATAACAACAGCAAAAAATATGTACTCCAAATGTATTCTTCTAAGTCCATTTACTTTGTACTCCAAATATACTTTTTGGCATTTCAACATTGAATATTGAACTTTTTTCTTTCACATTCATGACGTGCAAATTTGTTTCCAGGTACATTTGAGTACACTTTTTGAATCGGGTACATTTCAAGTATAGTGCTATGCCCCAGTACATCGAGTACATTTCATGTACAGTGTCTTTTTTTTTTCTAGAGACAGTACCGCAGAGCACTTTCGCGTACATTCCAACTACAATGTGCTGGAGATGTACTTTTATTTAGACCCTCTTTAGATGCACTTTTGGAACAGAAAACCAGCATATTTCGAGAATAGCATGCTCGAAATAACTTTTCTGAGAAAATATCCTTTAGAACCACAGAACAACCACACAAGAAAGTATTACTTTTTGAGTACAATGTGCTTGAAATGTACTTTTTACCTATAAATATTTAAGCTGCACATTTGCTGCTTTCAAGCATTTTTTTTCACTAGACAATCCAGTGGAGCAAATTCAAAACCTCTAGTATAATGTGTTCGCAACGTACTTTTTCTGTAGACATCCCCAAGGACCATCTTGAATATGGGATAGTATGTACTTTTCAAGTACATTTCGATTGCAGTGAGCTCAAAATATGTGTTCGAAATATACTTTTTCTCATGGCACTCCTTATCCCTTACGTCCCTAGAAGAAAATGACTACCAACCTGACGATCACCACAGACAAGGGAGGTAGCAGGTAGCGTTATTTGTCTTGTTTGATATAGGAGCAATTTCCACCTAAACACAAGGCAGTGGTCCGCTCCGTGATTTTTGAAAGTGGCAAAAATGATCAGTCTACCATGTCAGTCATGAAATTTCAGACATTTTAAAGCTTTTTCTTCAGATGCCATGCAAGAGAGTAGTCCACCGAAGATTGGTGATCCTTACAGGCCGCCAGGTAGGTGGATAATAACCCACAGGATTTCTCCACAACGTGCACGTTCAGAAGGTTGCAATCACCAAATAATTCCATGGTTTATGCAACAAAATTGACCCTAATTTAAAAACGTTATTTTCATTAACGAAGGACTCGTCGACTAAAATTAGCATTACCTTGGACTTCTAGACCTCTGCATCCCATTCAACAATGAGAAATTAAAATAGTACAAAAAAGGTCTTATTGACTAATTCAATAATTGTCATGCAATTGTTTTTTATATAATCCACCCAAAATAGTGCTACAAAAGTGGTTTAGTTAGAGGAGCTACCTAAGTTGTATTCACTTAATTTAGGAGAGGATAACTCAGCTGTTTTAGACTAATATGGAAACCCTAGGGAAACAACTTGTGATATGTGCCAAATTGATATCCGGGGCGAAAGGCCTGATTTTCGCCACATTCAAAATTGGCCGCCAAAAACTCAATCAATAGCCTAACTAGGATTCTTAAGTATTAGAACAAACGAAACATTGTGTTTTTGTCAATACAATTGGTATATTAAGGAGAAAAGCAAAATAGAGTCCTAAAAATTGTATTGTAATATTGTTAAATGTTTCAAATCCAAGATGGCGTCCAAAATGGCCGACAAAACATTTAAAATCTACAAAAATTGGCAATTATTGCAGCCTATTTGCCATAAATAAAATCCAGAATGTCCAGCGTATCCAATCATATTAATAATATTCAATGACCACAAAACTTAGATCTGACAATTTTGTAATAAATTACTGAAAATTCAAAATGGCCGCTCCGATTAAGGCTCCTGAAAAGTGAAAATTTGCAATAGAAATTGTCATTGTATATAGTACCGCTATCATCTAGAAATTGCCGTACAACTAACTAAATAATGCCATATCATTCATAACAGTTTGGGTTATCCTCATGTGCGTACAGTACGTGTCTTAGTCAGCTAAGGGCCCTCCCCCCCCCCCCCCCCCCCCCTTCTTGCTTTTCTAGGCTAATTAGTCCATGAGCCTGTTTCTGTACGGGCCTTAAAATTCGAGTTTGTGTTGCACCCACCTGGTGATTAATTTTCCAATATATCACCTTGAAGGGGGTGTCTCCCTGACTAGGATTAGGTATGTTTCCGCCCCGAAAAGTCAACAATAGTGCGTACTGCCTATTTCAAAATGGCCACCATTGTTGTTATGAAAAAACTGCTATTGTATTTTCAATATAATAGGAATTTATTCCATGACTAAACGAAATAACGTTCTACCTTCCTGAACTGGGCTTAAACATTTAAGTGTCCAAGATGGCCGCCGGTAGGAGGCATGTTTTGTGAAATGTACAAAATTGCCAAATAGATGGGGTAAGAATGTGAGTAATGTATTTAGAGCACCAAAAAGAGATTCAAACGACATTTGTGTATTGCGGACATGATCTAAACTCATGATGGCGGCGGTTTTACCCCTCCGGGGGACATAAATCCAGAAGAAAAACACCCCTGCACCCCTTTTTGGACATAATAAACCCATAAAAAACGAAACTATTAATAACATTTTCCAGCAGTTTTCTCTCGTACTTCTGGATAAGTGCAGACCACTCAACACTTGTTGACTCTGGAAGGAAGCTGACCTAGTATGGAGAGAGAGAGGAGCCTGTGGTACAAGTCAGAAACAAAGATAGAACTTTGAATGTGCTCGAAAGAAACTTAGGTCACCATATTTAAATTCTCCTTCTACATATAGACAATTTTTTTCACTTCTTCATAAGCATAGTTTTTATTTTTACTCGGAAACACCTATGACGTTGCTGAGTAGTCCTTAAATACAGTCCACACCCATCTATTATGATTTTATTGTATCAGATTGATATGAGCTGTTGTCTTCCTATGAAATATTATATAGTCAGTTTAAAATAGTTATATGGCTCAAATAGTAACCAACTATAGTAACGGCATTCTCCAGGACAAGTCAATACCCACTTTAATATTTTTACATCTTGGAAATGATTTAGGGTCATTATTAGAAAGTTTTGTTAAATAACGTCGAAAAGATGGGGGAGTTGCCTTTCTTTTCTCTTCCTGATTTTACTACCCTAGAGCGAATAATCACCGCCATCTTTAAAAACAAACCTATACGTAAAATATAAATGCCATGAATTCTTTTTGGAGCTCCCAAAATATCACCCAGGTTCTTAGGGCAACAATTTTGTGCATTTTAAGTTCATTTAGCAAATAATGTTCCTTGTAGCGGCCATCTTGGACGCCTAGATGCTTGAGCCCCCTTCAGGCAGTTAACAACTTGGTTTCGTGTAGTCGTGGATAAAATTTCTATCTGTAATGAAATTATAATGGCGGTTTTACATAAAACAATGGCAGCCATTTTGAAAGGGCAGGGCACGCTAACGTGCAGCTTTTCGGGGCGGAAACATAGCTAATCCTAGTCAGGGGGAATTCCCCTTTAAGGTGATATATGGGAAAATTAATCACTAATTGGGTGCAAACGACCGGAAAATGATGCTTGGCAGCTTATGGACTAAATATGAATCCAAGGAAACAAACTAGGAATGTTACCACAAATTCTAACACGGGCAAAGAGCATGATTGTTTGCCAAATTCAGTGTTCACTGTAAATTCAGTGTAACATAACTTAGGGTGTATCAGTGTTCAAACCGATCAAGGTATACCAGGCAATGTTCATTCAGTATAGGTTTTTACAACAATCACGTGTCTTACATTTGTAGTACTTGCCACACTTGATCATAGCCATCCTGCATCAAGTGTTGCAAGTATTGCAAATGCACGGCAGGTGATTGTTGTAAAAACCCTGAATGAACACTGTGTGATATACCTGGACTCAGTTACGTTATGAACACCACCTGATATACCTGGACCAGAGAAGATGAGAAAGAAGGAGATCGCTCGATTTTGAAATCCGATTACACAGGATTTACTATCATTCACGGCTAATTGTTTAGGAAACTTCGAGGGCCACTCGATTGGACTTTGGAAGTAATATGTTCATTCCGACTCAAGATTGGCCCTGTCAGAAAAAGTTTTCATTACAAAGGAAAAAGTAAGGGAAACACTGCTATAAAACAGTTTATTAATTTTCCAGGTAATTGTTCTCTGCTGGTAAGGAACTCCACGTTTTGTTCTGACCAATAATTATTTATTTTATTCGTTGGCGAAATAGTTGACGAAAACAGTGACTTTTATCGAAAGAAAACAGCAAAATCAACCCTTTTTCGGGAAGCTAATCTTGATTTAAATGTTTTGAGGTCAATAAAGGATGTTGTTATTTTAGCCTAATTGAAACATATCCGGTTTAAACAACACCTTCCTGTGAAATATGATATGATGAATGATTAGATTTTGAATTCACCCCAACCACACCTGTTTGTGCCAGAAAGTGTCCAAAAGTGTCAAACAGGCTTTGAAACTTTGGGGTCAAAGTTGTCTGTAGGTGGCAGAAGAGTTACGCTTTCTCTTACTGGTCACGACCATAGTGTTATAGTCTCTGTACAAACACCAGTTGACAACTGGGTAATTGGAATATTTCTGGGATTTAATGACAGGTGTATGTAAGGTTCTCCAGCAAGTAGTGCAAGTAGTGCAATCAATCGGGCTTTAGGGCCAATAAGATGAATAGGCGGAAGAACAGTTTCTTTTTGAAGTAACCGTTGAACCATATCTTTCTTCTCATTTCTCTGACCGGGATGCAGTTAAGTTCTGAACACTGCCTGGGATCCAGGAACACTGAATTTGACAAAAATCGTGCTTTTAACCCAGAATACGTGGCACACTTTCTAGGTTGTTCCTTGGAATCATATGACCCTGGAACAATTATTATATTATTGGCTGAGGCCTTATATTAATTAGAAGAGGGCTTGGCCAAGTCACGTAATGTATGCACATAAAAGATAACCCAACGGTTATAAATTATATATTTTCGTTAATAGATGATACTCGGTGTAATGCCAATTTCACTTTTCAGTATCCATATCGGACGCCATTTTGAATTTGAAGCATTATTATAAATATTAAATGTCCGGATATAAGTTTATGTGGTCATTGAGCTAGTTACTTGTTTTGACAATTTGGATTTGATATATGGTGAACACGACCCAATACATTGCCAATTTTGTAGATTTCAATGTTATTGGCAGCCATTTTGCTACCATCTTGGATTGAAAAATGTTACCATATTGAACTAGCATTTTTAAATGAGATGTGTGTTGCTTTTATCTGACCATTCAATTGTATTGAAAAAAATCATTGTTTTTATTCAAAAGGACCTTACAAATTTGTAATAGGCTTTTTAATTGATTTTTGCCGCCATTTTTGAATTTGGCGAAAATCAGGAATTTCATCCAGGATATCAATTTTGGTACATTTCCCATGTTGTTACAAATATTAAACGTCAGATATAACTTAAGTGGTCATTGAGATGTTATTAATTAAATGATTGACACACTGAACATGCTGGATTTGATTTATGGCAAATACGAGTAAATATATTGCCAATTTTGTAGATTTTAAATATTTTGGCGGCCATATTGGCCGCCATCTTAGATTTGAAACATGTTAACAATATTAAAATACCATTTTTATTGATCTGTGTGTTGCTTTAATATACCATTTTATTAACCAAAACACATTTATTTAGTTTGTTCTAATCGACCTTAAGAATCCTAGTAGGCTATTTAATTTATTTTTGGCGGCCATTTTGAATTTGGCAAAAATCAGGCCTTTTGCCCCGGATATCAATTTTGGCACATATCACAAGTTGTTCCTAGGGTTCATATTAGTCTAAACAGTGAGTTATCCTCTAAATTAAGTGCATGCATATCTTAGCCAGCTCCTAGACTAGTTTGAATTAAAAAGAATGCTTTTTAAAGATTTTCTGATTAAATTTCATAATTGCAAATATTTCTACAACTTGAAAATTTAGACTTTTTAATTACAAAATTCGTCAAATGACTAATTAGCAAATGGCCAGTGTATACTTAAATTCATCATTTTTGTGCTTGACTAACTAATTCTAGTCATTTGACGAGTCTAAAGTCGTCTGTAATGTCAAGTATTTGTCATTTGACAAATTAAAATTCGTCAATCATTAATTAGTCATTTTAAAGTGTAAATTTAGAGGTAATGAAAATATTTTGTAATCATGAAAACTACTTTAAAATATGGGAAGGTTATCTTCCAGCATAGCAAACATGTTACCAGCATTGAAGTACATTTCATGATTGATAAAACAAGTGATTTGCATGACATTTTTGACTAATTAATATTCTCAGTGAAGAAGAATCCAAAATTTGACCACGGATTTTTCGAACTATACTGAAGCGTGAAGACAGCGATGAGTTCTGATTCCTTCTGAAACTGTGGCTTCTAGTCAAGACATTCCTATGGGATGGGCGTAAAATTAGTACTGTAATTACTCAGTATTACGACTCACACACTTTTTTGTCTTGATATCTTGGTATCTTGACAATAATTTCCAACACAAAATATGGCCCCGGAAGTTCCAGTTTTTACTATTTTTCAATTTTAACTTAGATCTGTCACTTTTTACCTTTTACCCAAACACTTTTCAGCCAGAGGGTGCCAGACAACATTTATTTAGTGGTGTGGAATCAGAAAAGTCACTAATGGTAAATGGGAACAGGACTGGTTCACAATATACCCTTTGAATATAGGCAAAGATTAATGCATGCCAATAAAACCATTGTGGGTAAGATCTGGTTTGTGTTATTCTAACTAGCATCAGTAACAAAACAAACAACTGTAGATTAAAGTGACATTTCGTAATATGAAGAATCGTCTGCACCGACTTACCTAAAAACGAGTAATAATATAATCTAAACCGTTGTATATGTACCTTTAAAGTATCATGGAGTAGCACCGACGGACTTCCCCGCATGTACATGGTTTTCATTTCACTATCGGAGTGCCGAGCAATGAATTAGCCGTAAATTAGCCTACAGACAGTTCGATTAGAATGTTTTCCCTTAGATTCTCACGCTACCCCACCCCATACGCCCTATGTTAAGACAATTAATGATAACACTGATATAAATAAACATTCTTATATGAGGTAGGATTTCAGAACTTCTTCTTGATCACATATTTTTGAAATATTAATTTGACAGCGCGAACGAATGAACTTTGCTGTGATGCGACTCGAGAACCCACATCCTCGCTAAACCACGGTGCAATATATACGAATGAGTTTTTGGACCAAAAGTGATAAACCAATGTACCCGAGATTTCCATGACTCAGAAATGCACTCATGCATGCAGAGGCGGATTTAGAGGGGGGCGCACCCGGCGCGCGCCCCCTCTATTTTTTGCAGAGCACAGGGGGCCGGGCGTTGCATAGAGCGCCGGGCGACCTGTAATCTATTTAAAAAATGCCTTTTTAAGCACAGGGCGCCCTGTTGTGGGCGCCCAGCGGTCGCAGTATGTTACTCCCCGATCTTCAGAATTTCAAACAACCGAGCGAAAAATGTGGCGCCCCCTCTATTGAGAAATCCTGGATCCGCCCCTGCATGCAACAGGTCATTTGGACGCTTTATCATACAAATCGGTAATAACGGGGTCTGACATACTTCACTTCAGCTCTTTGCATCTCGAAAACCTTATATTGGATTTTCTTTTATTTTCTATATATAATTTGGAGTTCTGGAGACAAGGCTATTCGCAATCTGGCCATGGTCCTTTGAATAAACTTCTCTTATTGAGTTTATCTTGTAACTTAAACAAGAGAGACAATTCATGTCTATCTGTCGGCTTTAAAGAGACACTGGCACATTTGAAAAATAGTGCGCCCTCAAGATTTTTCAAAATTGATATTTTTGCATGGTTGTAAGTCTTTTATATACAAAAGCCCTCACCCGAATTGATTAAGACCAAATCAGCTTCCTTATGGGTAAACAGAACGATTTTATAATTAAACGTCGCCGGCGACGTTAAATTCAGCGGCGACTTTAAATTCAGCAGACGACGAAAATGGCGTTTAACACAAGAACACGCACGCCGTATGCATGTTTCCCACGCTATGCACACTGTTTGATCGGTCTATAACCTTTGTGGTTTTAATATCAGTGAGTACGAGTCAAGAATATTCATGTAATATACACATTTGTTGATTAAAGTTATGGAAAACTTAAAAGTTGGCCTACAAATTACCTGGATGTCTTTATCCTCATATCAATGTCCCTATCTGTTTTTGGGGTATGTTATTTTTATGTGTAAACTATATCTCTGTTCTTCCAATGGCCTAAACTATCATTTGAGAGCAAATTGAAGAAATTTCATATTTTGTGAAAATGTGCCAGTGCCGCTTTAATGCAGAATAAAGCACAGGTTTATTCCGTTAAGGTTCCGAATTCATAAGTGTGTCAGAAAAACGTTATGCCAGATTCGTCAGGTTACAGACACTCCCCCACGGTACCCTAAACTCTTATGTAAAGGAATTAAATTTTTGACCTTCTAATCATAAAAAAAAATAAAAAATAATAGTTTTAAGGCTTTCAAAATTAATATTTTCATGTGGGGATCTACAAACATACGTGCAATTAGGCACAGTCCTGCTTCATATAGGAATATGTTTTCATTATCAGTGCTACACTTAGTTTTCGTAAAGTACGCGATCTAAGATGGATTCAAAACACTCCAGTGAAACATCCTAATTGAAAGATCAACACACTTAAAATAGAAAACTCCTAAGATTAATATCAGATCTAGTTAAACCAAACAAATTCTGCATTTATCGTTTGAATAAAATGAGTGAAGATGTTTTAATTTGAAAGGAAAATCAATGCATTCGCACATGTCCAAGGACTTAGTTCTAGAAATTTCTGACTTGTTTTGATTGTCCTATTTAAAGGCAACGCGAATGTTTTTGATCTGTAATAAGGGGCGCAAGGATTTATTTCTTGTTTTGGGAACTGAAAGCCAAGATTAGTTTGTTTCGTTTATGTTGCCAGCCAAGATGGTTGAATTATCCTAGATGTTAAATTTGCTTGTTGACTGGTATAACCAGCCTGGCGTGATATAGCTTTGCCTATTTAGCCGAGTTTCCATTGAGAAGGAGCAGATCAAACAAACAAACAAGAATTTTCTAAATCTTCATTTTAATTTTTTTTAATAATTAACTTAGCAAATGGTATGATGCCTGATACGATTAAATGTTAACCACCTAACATTCTACCCGTTGCTAACTACCATTTTTTAAACATGGTAGGCTAGTATTATATAGCAAGGGACTGTAGCGAAAGAGTGTGCGCTTCCGGATAAAATTGTGAATTTTCGCAAACAAGTAATTTAGGCATTGATAATCCATAAAATTGATGGAAGCACTTGCCACCCCCCCCCCCCTTAATGGGTTTCAGGGTTATATGGGGTCAAAATTTTAAAATGTTCCGATGTGTTGAAAAGCATACCGTGATGCGTGTCTGGTTACAGGGATTCCAAAAAGGTATAATTTACACTATCTATGGCTTATACAGTGTGAGTCAAAAGAATAGGACCGTGATTTATTATATTTTATCAACAATTAATTGAGCTTTATAAAAAAAGTTTTAGATATTCGAAACAAGCATGTTCTTCCGCTCATTAGAAAAAAGAATCACCGAAATTCATCATTCCTAACCATGGTTATGCCTGTTCTACCGAAGGTACCCATTTATCTAGCTGTCCACGGAATGCTGAATGCTTTGAGTATATGCGAGTACCTGGGAAATGACTGGGTCATTGAAATGTAAATAATATGTAAACCCGCGAGTTAAAAAACAGATTAGCATGGTCTGCACAAAATCAATAATAATGAATAAAATAACAAATCTGAAGGTATTTCCAAAACTAACTTGGCATCTTGGTGGAAAAGTATTGGGTATCATGGCCCCTCCATATCCAGATGTACAACAAACTTTTATAGTTGAAACCTACTTGCAGACCCATTCAGAGACCGTTTGCCTTGCAGTTCCCACAAGCAAACCGTGCACCTTGCAAACAGGTTATTATAGCAATGGTCAGGAAATTCCATGACTATGGAACCACCAAGAACCGACAACATGAAGCATCGGGAAGAAGGACTGCCAGGTCCCAAGCTAACATTGCTCGAGTGAGGCAAGCTCTGAGAATGAACCCAAGAATTGAGCTGATACTTTGGTTCATTCTCAGGTATTGTTTCACTCGAGCAATGTTAGCTTTGGACCTGGCAGACCATCTTCTTCCTGATGCTTCATGTTGTCGGTTCTTGATGGTTCCATAGTCATCAAATTTCTTGACCATTGCTATAATAACCTGTTGCAAGGTGTAGAGTTTGCTTGCGGAAACTGCAAGGCAAACTGTCTCTGAACCTCAACAGGAAAATGGGTCTGCAAGTAAGTTTCAACTATAGAAGTTTGTTGTACATCTGGATATGGAGGGGCCAAGATACCTAATACCTTTCCACCAAGATGCCAAGTTAGTTTTGAAAATACCTTCAGATTTGTTATTTTATTCATTCTTATTGATTTTGTGCAGACCATGCTAATCTGTTTTTGAAACTCGCGAGTTTATATCTCATTTACATTTCAATGACCCAGTCATTTCCCAGGTACTAACACATATTCAACATGTTCAAAGCATTCAGCATTCCGTGGACAGCTGGATAAATGGGTTCCTTCGGCAGAACAGGCATAACAATGGTTAGGAATGATGAATTTCGGTGATTCTTTTTTTTTTTTAATGTGCGGAAGAACATGCTTGTTTCGAATATCTAAAACTTTTTTTATCAAGCTCAATTAGATTTTTGATAAAATATAATCAATCACGGTCCTATTTTTTTTTGACTCACACTGTAGTTTCGGGGTTATGGGGAAAACTGTAAAAATGGTGAAAAAGTCAAGTTTTGGTGTGTGTATATGGGTCAAAGTTAAAATTTGTTTTGATTCAGGTAATATGTGGATCAAATTGTTTCCCTAGCTTAAAGGATTGAAATAAGGAAAAGTTTGCCTTATCTGTTATGCTTAATTTTCATGTTATCCAACAAAATAGGTCACAGGTCAATAGAATCCAATAGCTGTATGTTGACTTTATTCGCCATTTTGGTTAATAACCAAACACTATTCCTAAATTTCCTTCTATAACCTGAACCAACAACTTGAACCACGTTTTTCAAAAATTGGAGCAACTTTTAATTTTTGACCTGTACAAACCAAAATTGACTTTTTTCACGATTTTACACTCCCAAATTCGAATCTAAATAACATCTATACCGCTGGTGTGAGCACCGTGATCATTCTTTTTTCGCTGAACAGTGCCGCTACTTTCAACGTAATATACAAAATCATTTGTTCAGATGCCAATGCGTGGAGAACATATAGTTCAACCAGCATGCGTTCTAAAAGTCAAAATCCAGTCTTTGCGTATCCACACGTCATTGGTAATGGCTTGTGGTGGTGTCAGGATTTATTCAACTGAGTAAGCTGATCCGGGGCCGCGTGTATCCATGATACGGACGCTCCTAACATGGCCCGCTTTTTTTAGACTGGGGTGGATTGGGAACAGTCAGGTTTACACCCTACTCTTATTCGACACATGACTGCGATGTACATGCACAGTTGTGACTCTCTGTAACACGGGACCGACGGCTTAACGTCCCCTCCGAAGGACGGGATGCTTTCATGATTCATTTGCCCAATTCCAAGTGAACCATGGAGGAGAGCGGTATTCTGTATTTAATCAATAGCTCGTATACAGATTAAATCCAGAGTTGAGCACCCGAATAAATCTCAGCAAATGACCCCACCGGGATTCGAACCCGGGATTTTTGGTATATTTGCGCCACAGGCAAGCACCTAACCGCTAGGCCACGCTCATGAGCGGCAACATGATCAAGGTTGAGGTCTCATGACTCAAAAGCCTCAAGAGATGGAGTGGATATTTTGAAGGGCTTTGAAATGCAGACGAACCTGAAGAGCTCATCCAATTCTCCACTTTCACCCCTGACAGTCGGCATTGACCAATATGCACCGTACCCGCGTGTATGCAATAAATAATGCAAATTTCTGTTGTTTGTAGCATTAGGTTGTTTAAAGACACTATCAGTGATTCACTCGGAAAAGTCAAAATATTTGAATTTTGCAGAAATACCTTAAACGTCTGTAGAATTTCCTAAAGTTACTTTTTTCAACTGAAGAATTGCCAGAAGAGGAAGAAAACGGTTGTGTCCACAGATGTAAATCTCCATTCAATTACGTGTTGTAGTAATTGTCCGTATGGAATATAATTACTAAAATATCTGATTTTGTCCTTATAGTAGGGTTATAATCAGAATCCCATTCTAGAAGTTTGGGGAAGAAGGTTTGAAGATGTTTTTCTATAGTTTGAAGGGTGCTGAATCAGAAATTTTGGGTCCAACCTCTGGGAAATGTGGGAAACTTTGTAAAATTAGGGGGTAACATTTGTACAGGGGTAAATTTGAAATAAAGTCAAATTGTTTATAAATGTACACCAATGTATTTGTCTCATTATAAGGATTAAAAAAAGGTATAGTTTGTCCAGGTTCCGACCTTTAGTTAAACAAGTATAGCCCTATTAAGGTTCAAGGTCATCCTGGGGTAAACGTTACCCAGTGCTCCGATTTCGTTGAAACTGGTGTCAAATTGTTCGTCTTGCCTTATATTACAATGTTTGGCATTTGGTTTCGTAATTCATGGGCAAAATGTAACAAGGATCTACAGGGGTCTATAGGGGTCACCAAATAGACCCCTCAAATTGTATACAGAACTGTCACCCAAAAAAATTGAAATTAATTTTCTGCTTCAGTATGACCGGGGCAATAATTTGACACCGGTTTCAACAAAATCTGAGCACTGGATTTTTTTTTGCCCCAGGATGACCTTGAACCATATCAGGGCTGTAGCCGAATAACTAAAGGTCGGAACCTATACAAACTGTACCTTTTTTAATCCATATAATGAGAAAAATACATTGGTGTACATTTAAACACAATTTGACCTGATTTCAAATTTACCCCTGTACAAATATTACCCTCTAACCCTTATTTACAAGTTCCCACATTTACCAGAGGATGGACCCAAATATTCTGATTCAGCACCCTTCAAACTATAGAAAAACATCTTCAAACCTTCTTCCCAAAACTTCTAGAATGGGATTCTCGTTCATAACCCTACTATTTTTAGGTTGCTTCTGTTCTTATCATTTGCATGGCATCATATTAGGATACCTGTTCTTGTTACAGACATTCAAAAAAAATGATTGCTTATGATTTTTTCGTTTGATTTTCTGATTTAGCGAATCACTGATAGCACCTTTAAGATATGTCCGAAATATTTCTTTACATTCGTTACACTTCTGAAAAGTTACCGTTACCATATAAATACATATTTTTAATATATATTTTTTGCAGAGAGGATGAGTTCATAATTTCAATGTGAAGTACGTTTGGGTAGACCTACAATATTCTATGACTTGTGCCACTTTTGGTCATTACACCTATGATTTCAATTAAAACTCGCCTTCGGCTACCAAGGCGGTAGCGGAAGAACAAAATTGTTGATATTTTATAGCAGAAGGACGAAAATGGTAAAGGGAAGGACATATAGGCTATTTAAAAATATTAATGTTTAGTATTAGTGGAAGGACGAAAATAATAAGGGGAGGACAATAGGCCATTAAATGTTAATATTACTGTTACAATAAACCTAATTAATCAGGTTACCATTGTTGTTAATGAGTTGCCCCCTCAGAGCAGATGTCTTTATTATGCTAATGATCGTTTTCATTGTCAAATCATGGCTTGCACCTAAAAGCTTGCTCATTACTGTAATAATACAAAGCTTGTATTATTTATGTCACTGAAAATTCACATTAATAATAGCTATTAATACTATTATAATTAATACTATTATAATTACACTAGCTTTTCTCTAATGAGCTAGGTGCTTCCTAGGCCCACTCATAGTGAATACTTAAACTTCGTCATAGTATTAACGACCTTTACTATGGTCTACCATGTAATTTACTGAAATGTCAAATGTAGAGCAAATACACATTGTCTGCTATAGGATATGACCAGACTAGTTTCATTAACATCTCGGCACTCTGAAAGCATTGAACAGTTATAAGCAAGTATGATAACACATTATTTATTGCAAATTGTTAGGTAAAAAACTGTAAGGTACAATGAGAGATTTCAAGGTATCAATAATTTCTGTGATATGTAGTTATTTAAGATTTTAGATTAGATACTCAATAGATTTCCTACCTCGTATTTGGGCTACATAAATGTCTTCAGAAAACAATAGGTATTTTATATGCTTATATTTCCATAAAACAAGCCGAATTTTCTATTTGCTCCAATAGGAAATTATAAAATTTCACAATTTGTGTACCAAATAAATAATCCTCAGCTTAATCCTTACAGATGGGAATAATTTGGATAGAAAGCTTTACATCAATGCAATAATCAGGATATTTCAATATTTAGGGGACACGTGTTAGGTAAATCTCTCGTTGCACCTTTTGGTATACATAATATGTATACGTACACACATGCGGATACACGCATACATACACACACACACACACACACACAGAGACACACACACACATACACACACACCCACCATAATCAAAGAAAATATGAATGACTTTAATTTGAAAAAAAACCCCTCATACATTCGTTCATCCTCATCAAAATATATGAATGGCTTAAATTTGAAAAAAAACAATCTATAATATACATTCGTCTTGACTACGTCAAGCTTGCTTTAATCACTGCATCCTTTTTTGATGGCCAATTTCTCACTCATTCATGAATATAATACAATTTCTGATTTTAACTATTTCACCACATCTGCAAACGAAATGCACTTCTAGGTACGTTCCACCCGCAAACATCCTGTTGCTACTACGTTACTGATCACCTAAAGTAAGACACCCGCTGATTACTTGCCTACAAAGCTATGTTTTTTTTTGCCAAGCGGGATTTATAGTCAGCTAAGTGTGTGCATTTCCCAAGAGATAATCAGAAGTTGAAATCATGATTGGGTTTCTTAAGATTAATTTTATGCGGTTTTACCTTTTCTAAATAATTCATCTGAATGATTGAGCAAGCTGAGTGTACCACAATATTGTTTTGTATCGTTCTTCTAAAAATTGCCTGAGGAATGATTGAACGAGCATTTACCAAAGTAGACACAAAGGTAGACTTTTAAAGAAGCGTTGGATTTAAGATCGCAATGCTGGGACTTAATGAATGTGGGACTTAAGGAGGGTAAAAATCGTGATGTTGAAGGGGAAACGGATCAGCAAGCGAAATAGGAAGCTTGATTGAACACATACTGCGTTCACGATCAAATATTTATGCCAACGGTAATTTCGCAGATGTGGTACTCGACGGTACTAGGGACATTCTTAATACTTATTTCGTAGAGTTCTTGTGCGAGTATGCAGCACACAATAAGTGCGAGGCCCAGTTTCGTCGTAAATGTACTTGTAAATGTAAACCAATTGTATAAAACAAACCAATTGTGTAAAACAAACCCAGTGATAAGTAGCAACAAAGTACCTCTTACATCCGTAAAAATGCATGGACCACCGTAATTGCATGAGAAATATAATATTACCAAAAGTTCAAAGGAGACAAAACTTGTGCATTAATTTCATGATTTACAACGGTAAGTCTATACGCTGTTTGAACATTCCGTCAGCATAAAGGAACCAGTGTGCTTCTGCTAACTTCTAGCGTCACTTGGGATTATCACCAGTTCTAATTTATCCGACCCCCGGGGGGGGCACTTGTATTCAAAGGTGGATATGACGCGTGAACAAAAAACGCGTAAAAAGGTTCTCTTTTTTCCAACAAGCGATGTACGCGGTGTCAAAAACAGCAAAATATGGAAAAAGGGTATGTTTTTTTCGTAACCCTGAAATTGTGATGTACGCGAGATCAAAATTATCCAAAATATTGTAATTTTGAAGTAAAGCAAAATGAGCAAAGTCAGATAATAAGGGTATATTATCAACACAATGCATTGCTTACTCGTAGGGTGGCAAAACTGACAAAAAGACTTGTTTATGGTAGCAAAAACAGACGAAAATGCTTGTTTAGGGTATGTTTTTTAGTCGGTGGAAATACTTGTTTAGGGTACATTTCGTAAGTCCATGTTCACGCATCATATCCACCTTTGAATACAAACCCCATTTGCGGTATTATTAAACAGATTCGTTATCCACGATCAATAGTATAATGGACTACCGGAAAGTACAATGTAAATATTATGAAAATCAAAGACAGGTGACTAGCTCTGTAATAATTAGACGATTCCAATGATTGGCCACATTTTCAGATTGATGGCGCGCCCTTCCAACGAAAACTATAGACAGGCAGTGAGTGACGTTACCAAAACGAGGCGAAATGTGGAAAGGGGGTACGGGTGCACATTTAGAGGGTACATACATCTTGACATAGAGGTCAAGATTTGCGCATGGATTGGTTGTAGAACACCTACCGAGAACGTTGCGAATGCTTATTGGGCAAAGAAGTATAGAAACGAAAACAAAACAAGTTTTGAACTTGTCTGCTGCCTCAATCGGCACTGTAAGGCATACTTGGATTTTCTGTAATGCGCAACAAACAAAACACCTTAATCATCTTTATTACATAGCCAGTGTTTTGGGGTGTTTTCAGCTTATTCACTCTTTGTGTAATGTAATACATTGGTATGCATTCAAGATGCGCAAAAAATCGGGTTGGAAACAAATTGGGCACATTTTTCTGTATATTCTCGTAACGCCTACGGGACACAAGTAGATGATTATGCTGAGAATACATAATTTCTCTAAACATGCAATTGATTGTTTGTAGAACACCAATTGAGAACGCTTCGAAGATTTATTGGACAAAAAATAAACGAGAAAACAAAGATCTAAGCTTTGAACTTGCCTGCTCTCCTAATCGCTCCTGTTAAGGAGCATGCTTGGGTTAGCCTAAATCATCTTCTAAATCACATAAAGACGGCGTTGGCGGCTTATTCATTTCAGGTACATTTTAAATCATTGCTAAGCATTCTAAAATCTAAATATGCCCAAAAAAGGTTTCTGGAAATGTGTACCTCTTTCTGTCAATTCATCTTGAATATTTGCTGAAGATTTCAAGTTGTGGGTTTCTGAAAGAATTGTTTGTGATGTGTTTATTATAACCGCTTTGAAGTGCCTTGACGTGCGCGACATATGCATTGGTTTAGGTTATCTTTTGATTCGTTAGTTAATCGTTATTTTTTACAATACGAAAAAAATCCTTATTCCTCCTTTGACCGATGACCGAGTAAAAAGTAAGATTTGTTTTGAAAGTTCTATATTACAATACCGACGTGCAGATTTGAGAGGAATAGAAAGATTTCCGATGTCAAACCACTAGGGACATTTTCTAACTTGCAGTTCCCGCAACGCATAAGAATTAAGATTACGTGTGACGACAGGCCCCCTATGCAAACGATTTACTGTCACAGTATCTCCGTTTGTAGACATATTACTTAAAAGAGTGGCAGTGTACTATATAGGTACACCTTCCAATAAACCATTGTTCACTTTTCTTCTAAGGCTATACCAAACTTCTGGATGAAATTGAAAAATAACACGTGTATTTAAATGTATCAGCTTCATATTGATGTCATTCAAAAAGTATAATATTGTATAAGTCATTTTAAGGTCATTTCGCCCATTTGGAATTCTGGTCTGATTTTGCAGCATGGAAAGAACAAGGTTTGTAAAGTAACGTAAGTGAATAAGACTATTGGTTGATCACATAATGCTTATTATAAAAAATATGTTCAAAATTTCCCTTAAATATCTTTCAAGATATAAACTATGTAGTTATTTCTATTTCTTCAAATTTCGAATAACGGCCGACTGAGGCAAAATCTGAAACCGTTGACTTTATGTCAACCTAGCAAGATGGGGTAGTCATTGACGAAATCAGGTCATGAGATTTACTGACAACACTTTTAGTCTAAACATTTAGTAGAGGCGAGAAAACTGATATTTGTTTAAAGAAACTTCGTGTGTTTTCTACATCATCAAAACCTCCACGAAATCGCGTTCTTTGTATGAAAAACAAATGAAGTAAGAGAGGAGACAGAGCGAGATACAGACAGGATTGGACAGAGAGTGAAAGACATCTTTATAATATCATTTTGTGTGTTTGTAATGTTATGTATGTATGAGCAGGGGGGTGATATGTGTAAGCACGATTCACATACTTCGGTCCTTTTCACTTTGTAATTTTCACACCATAGGAATGGGAGCGGAGTAAGAAGAGCTTAGGCCATAGCCTACTTCGTGATTCATGCTACTTACGCTTGGGTTCGTGCGCGCAGTCACGGGCGCGTTTATGTGTGTGTGCGTGTTCGCTCGCATGTGTGTTGCGTGTGTGGGGTGTGTGGTGCGTGCGTGTGGATGTTTGTGGTGTATTTTATTGCACTTACAAGATATACATTCTGAGTGTATTTTCAAGTATAATGAGACATTCTGACTGTATTTTTACATTGTGGGTGTATTTTCTTCATTGTGGGAGTATTTTTACTAGAGTTACTATTTACGAATTGTCCTATAACGGAATAAACTGTAATCTAGTATTGAGGTTTTTCCGTAAAAGAGTAGAAGAGTATTTTTCTAGTTTAGTACTATATAGGCCTGCGGCGCAATCCTCTTGGCTAAGAAAAGTGAGAAAAAAAACTAGAAAAAAATTGAAAAAAACTGAAAAAATCTTTACAAATGTCCTAAAATGTCCCTTTTTTAAGAGAAAAATCTCAAAACTATATAGGTTTGAAATTCTTCCTTATATAGTTTTGAAAAAGTGTATTTTCTGAAAAAAATGTCTAAAAAAGTGTCTTTAAGAGAAAAATCTCAAAACTATATAGGTTTGAAATTTCCTTATATAGTTTTGAAAAAGTGTATTTTCTGAAAAAAATGTCTAAAAAGGTGTCTTTTTTTAGAGATTTTTCAGTAAACTCCCACAATGTAGCTCTTGCAGGATGGGGGAAGGGGTGGTGCGTGGCTTGTGGTGTGTGTGGGGAGGGTGAGGTAATGTGGGGTATGTGTGTGGGTGTGTGTGGGGATGTGTGTGTGCGTGTGTTTTCGTGAGTGAGTGTGCACGCCAAATGACAAGAAAAATGACACAAGGGGCTACTATACATCATCATTTAAGTGGATAACTTAATTAAATGAGCTAAAGTGTGCCCTTACCTCCAACGGTGACCATGAAGGCATACCACGAACATCCAAAATCACCAAATAACCAATATCCAGCAATGGTGGAGGCAAACATGAATGGTGATCCAAACAAAGAAACAGTTAAATCTCCAACACAAATGTTGATCAAAAACACATTGACAGGATTCCGAAGGTTCCTGTATCTATAATACAGATATAGTACAATCCCATTATTAAAAATACCAAAGAAGCAGATGAACCCCATATATATGGCGATCACGGTCTGAGCCGTTGAAGAAACATCCACAATAACATTGGGCGCTTCAGTGGTAGTGAATACAGTTACATTGGTGGGGAGCTCTGCGGGGTCTACCCCTACCGGGTCGACAGCCCCACGACTACCTGAAGACGACCCTGATGTTCCAACAGTCATTATGCTGTTCGTTGTACTTGACCAACTTGGCGTTGATAAATTCGTTCCAAGTGTAAAGTGAGGATCTGAAGTTGTCATAATTATAATTACTCGCTATTTCCACTGGCAGTCGGTTAATAAGGCCACGTAGCAATGATGGAGAAATAAGTATGTTCTCATGGTGTCGGAAGAAACAACTCTGACAAACCAGTGACTTCATGACTATGCCTTTATACACCGCCCGGTTTTGTACTCTACTTTTTCTGCTTTACAAGTTCCTGTCTGTAGTAGATAGCAGCGCCTGCTCATCACAACTAGTCGCAATTGGCTGGTATGCTGTCGTATTTCATCGAGCATGTAGGGTACGTGTATGCAATAACGCTACAACAAGCCGCCAAGAACCGGCAACGAATCTGCAGTGGCGTCCTCATCTGACAACGCTTTGTTGCTAAGCAACGGTTTTGAAGGACTGCTTTTTCGTCGGCTGTTGACATGCAAAATAGACTACTTTATCGAGTGTCATTTTTGTAACTTCATTGCTAATAACATGTCAGTCTTGCTAATAAAAACTTCAAAGTTGTGTAAACAGGGTTTTGATGGACAAAAAAAAATTGCAAGGAGCTTCATACCATTTATGCAATATTTTTCAATATCATTGTTTTCGGCACACTGCGTACCTTTGAATCACGCCACTGTTTTACACAATATTTTGTTCGCACCGGAATTGGCCTCTCCAATAACGGCAAAAGATGATTTTCCGTTCCCCCTCTTGTATATCATTTAGCTGATTGTTGCAAATAATAAACGCGGCTAGGGTCGGGGCGAAGGCGCTGGGAGCTATAAGTGGAAGCACGGGGAGGTGAGAAGAAAGTTTTTCTTGTGTGGACTACTGGTAATGAGTTACCCGGATAAATCTATTTGGTTATATTTTTATATTTCCGAAAAAGTTCAGAATTTTTAATACACAATAAGATTTTTTTATTGTGGTTAACCATGAAAAGGCAGTTTTGCTCTATATCTTTGTAAAGAAATTGCTTTTGTAAACTGTAATTTCGGGACATAGTGTTTCATATGGTGTAAAAATGAAACAACCTCCTGGTAGATGGGGGTCCTATCTGAACACACACACACCTTTAGAGAGATATTATATTAGAGGAAAATATATTTTCACTTTGCAAATTGCTATATTGGTGTACTTTGTAATTGTCACTCAAAATGATTAATCGTATAAGTATTAAGTACTCGATTCAATGATTTTATAGTACTCAAAGTATAAATATAAAGGCTCAAAATTGTCACAATACCCTTATTTCATTTGCGAAATGTTAACAACATAAACATTTACACACACTGGCCAGATGTATTGCAACATGCATTAAAGCAATTTATATTAAATTGATTTAAAATTGTACCAGAGTTTCTGACTACGCATGCGTAATTATTGTTAAACGTGTGCTTTTCAAACAGATACTGTTTCTCAGAATCAAATAGTGCGAAAAAATGTTAATTTTAAATTGTCCATGATTCCTACGGCTTCAAAATAGTCGCTAAATGAGCTTTACGGGTTTATCAAGTCTACTGTAATGTTTGGTCTACAATTGGAGTGGTTGTATGGACCGGAATGAGAGAAGGTTAATAAAAGATGGGAGCACGTTCATCACCAATTGACCGCGGAAATTTTATTGCAAGAAAAGGTCCCTTGATCACTTTAAAAACTTTTTAATCGCACCGTTGACACTGTGCGGTTTTGTCAGGCATGTGGAACGCGTAATTAGACCATGATTTACGGAAACACGTGATTTTTCATTCAAATACCATTTCGGGTGTCTCTGCATTTCTCGAATGTTTCGAAGACCACTGTCCTCCATGGACTTTATCTCATTTCCGGGTCCACACCACCACCCTGATTTTCTCCCATAACACTTAAGTAAACCCTAATGAACCCGTATAATTCATTAAGCGGCTATTTTGAGGTCATTTATCTTGTTGCTATGTTTGTATTCCTTTTGGAGTGCAATCGGCAAGTTTATTGTTCGCAGTCCCTCCAATCTGCCATTTTTAGAGTACAGGCATATAAAAATCAAACGTTTTTTCGCCCTCTTGGATTCATGGGAACAACATCTGTATGAAAAACACAACTTTGGAATGTAATACGTATTGTGTGGTCAAGAATCCACAGTATAATTTGAATCAATTGGTGATTATGAAATTTCTGGATGTTGCAATACTTTTGGCCGTGTGTGTACATTTATTAAGTTACGATAAATTTTGTCCAAAATATTAGTAACAATTACTCATTTTACACCCTTGTTGCCGTAACTTAATTGATTGTTGAAGTTTAATTCTTGATACTTGTAAGTAAACCAGGCTCAAATCAGTTAAGTTAATAATTCAAAGTTATAACAACAAGACAATTTGTAAAACCCCAAAAGGACACAAACAAACAAATACTAATTTAGTATCTTATTTTCACTTCAAATTTTTGATACATAGTTCAAACACGTTTAGCAGTCCTTTCATGTTTTTGTATGATATTTGTTCGTTTCAATTCGCAATTGATTTGAAAGAAATATAATGTATATAGATTAAATATTCCCATATATTCCCTGTGAAGTAACGTAGTATTGTGGTTAGGTATTTTAGCGCAGCGGCCGAGCCTTGAAAAGTGCTCTAGTTTTCGATTTGTTAACCCTTCCCACCGTACAACAAAACACAACCACCTTTATTTGAAGGATAAATATATAAGATTTAAGAAAATGATGGTTGTGGTTGAAATATTTGGTGGCAGGATGATTTCTATGCCGAAAAATGAAATTGGGCTGCAAGTTAAGCGAAAATATTATTATTTTTTATTTTTTAAGGTAAAATATTACATCTTCTTTTATGGTATCCTTTTTGTTATTGATATAGGTTATCTTGCATAAAGGGTTCAGGTAATACTCGTTGTGGTGACACGTGATAAAAAGGATGCTTTTTTTAGGAAAAAAGGTGATTTTAGGGCTAAAATTTCAAGACCTTTATATATTGTATAAAAACAGAAATCTATAATATAAATGTCAGAGATTGATAGTATTGCATGATGATTAAAATTTGTTTTGCTAAAAAATTAATAAATCTTGATATTCTTAAGTTTTTAGCTCAAAACGTGATTGTTTTACCCAAACAAACCAACCTGCCACCAAAGTTTTTGACCACAACCATCATTTTTTAAAATATTATTACTATCTTTCGAATAAGAAGTGGTGCGTTTTGTTGTACCGAGTGAGGGGTTGTCGACAATTTTGCAGTCCCAAACCCGCTCCCAATATTTTGTTTCATATGCAGAAGGTTTCCAATTCAATTCCCAGTTAGGTAAGCCTGCATGTAGAAAATTTATAGTACCTTAACAACTTTTTTGTTTTCCCTCTTTTCTTTTCCCTTTTTACCCACATACTTACAACATTGAAGTTGCAACAAAATATGGTGTCCCATAAAATTTGAAATTCTGATTGTAAATCTATCAAAAAAAATCCCCATATGAATGCATTTCTGTCAAAAATATCCCCATATAAAAGGACTAAGCTGATAATTATTTCTTTGGTACAAAAATTGTGAAATTTCTAATTTACTATAGGAGCAAACACCAATTCAGCATAATGTTTTATATTGAAATTAAGCAAATCAAAATTGCCTTTGTTTTCACTTTCAAAGCATTTATGTATAAAATGCAATTAAGAAATCTATTGGGGTCGTATATGAAATCACTACATTATGACACAATATATAGATACCCCAAATTCTCTCGTTGCACCTTTAATGAGTTCCAGCAACTTGATTAATAATTGAACTAACTTGATAATCTCTTTGTGTACTTTCTAGATTAGCACAATAAGTAGTGTGATATTGAGTACACGTATAAAAATTATGAGTTGTACTGATTAAAACGTTTTGCGCTCTCTCAAAATACATGGAGCTACTTGATTAGTAATAACTTAAAAGATTACTCATTGAAATTACTCAATAAAAATAAATTTAGTAAATACAGGAAATTATTTTAGTGCATAAATATTAGTAAAGTGATCTCTGGGGAATTGCAGTATGTTGTATCGTGTCTTTCATCAAAATCACGAAACCTGGTTGTGATTGCATGCGAATATCAGGCTCTCAAGTACAGAATACGGTACGTTTAAATCGGGACAGGCACCTTTAACCAACGGTATCAAAACAAATCATGTCTGCACCGGTACTACGTAAGGCATGATGAGTACGATACGTCCTCACTCCCTAGGCGGTGCTTCAGGAATTACGCTATGAATGATCAAGTACAACACGTGAATAAAGTAAAAAAGCGTGCACGATGAGCGACATTAAGTACACAAGCTTCAAGTCCACACTCCTACATCTCAAGCTGTTAAAGGCGACATTTACATTACAACAATCTGGTCAAGTATATAAATCAACGTGAGCAGATTTCATTCATTTTTCTCGTGTTTCAGCGACTTTTTAGGGGATGATATGTTGTTCAGGTTTTATAGGGCCTTTCACGGTTCAGATAAAGAAAATAGCCGAGTTTTACGACATTCCTGCAAAATAAAATACAGCTGAGTCTCCATTCGTACATTTACAAATGGAGTGTTATTGTTCGAACTCTACATTCCTGCAAAATAATGGAGCAACAAAACAATGCCGTGACGTCATAGGTGTGCGTTAAGGGAAGATAAATGGTTGAATTGACTTTTGTTTGCCCTCCAGATCATCCAAGCATGCGTAGAATACAATGCACCTGTTACATCTACAAGTGATTCTTTTGTATTCTCTGCATGCTTGGGTTGTTCTGGTGGACAGGGCTGGCGAAATTAACCTAATGACCTCCCGTGAAAGCACCCTATAGCTAGTTATGCTCCATCCAGAACCGACTATTTATATTACGCCGTACCTAAAATCATCTCCTACTCCCTATGATAAAAATCCCAAACACTGGCGATGATATTAAAACAATGCCGTAGGTAGGTAGGTTCCAATACCTGGAACTCTCACTGCCCTGGAACCAGATCTTGGAAAATCAATTGAAATTCTTCCAAGGTAAGTTGCCCAATGACAGAATGACTTGATGGAATAATACCTTGCGGATTAAAAGGTCAGACATCAAAAAACATATTGCAATTAAACTATTTTGCGCGTAGCGTACAAAAAACAGATTTTGCGATAGGAAACCAGTTCAAACATGCTATGAAAACTCAAACTTACAGTAATACTTGACCCACGCAAGAGCCACCATTTGATCCCAGGCAATTAAAAGTTTCACCTTAGAACAAATTACCATATAATTTATTTTACAATAGTACAAGTCGATAAGGTCCCTAGAATAGTATAGTAAAAAGCGAACGAAATCTTTACAGAGTAACACGGTTAAATAGGCAAGATTAGCGCAGATGAATACTTCGAAATTAAGTCAGATCGTATTAAAGGGTACACCAACATTTGTCTGGTTATAAAGTTTAAATAATCAATACACCATTTAAGATGGCTCCAAAATAGCTATAATTCATTACCACATAATTATAGCCAAGAGAGCAATTAAAAATATCACAATAATCAAAGTGATTGATATCTGTAAAATGGCGTCCTAGATGCGCGTGCAATATGCCTGCAAATGTCAGTCAGTATAAGTCAGTAATGCATTCGTGATGTAGGCTAAAAATACATGTTTGTGTTTTTAGTTGGATTATCACTTCCAAAAACCTCAGTAAGACCAATTTAAGCGTCGTTGAGTCATTATTTATCAAATGCCACAATATGGATGCCAATGGACGCTTAAAATCTAAAAAAAGAGACACATATTTCTAGACTATTAGTGATCGAATTTTTCGAAGCTTAGTAAGTGCCATTTCCAGCCATATTGGATACCCATCTTGGATGGCATCTGACGTGTATTGATTACTCTGATTACCTAATGATACGTAAACTGATCAGATTGACTTGCAGGGATAACATTACAGTACTAGATTAGATAAAGTTGTCAATTATAGCCATCTTAGAGCATCGTAAACCATCTGGGATGCTATAATGAAGGATTTTATTGTCACATTTTTTTGGATCGCCATTTTTTTTTTTTTTTGCGTTTCTACAAATATGCTGAAGGTTTATTGTCTGGTATGCATCGAATTTAGAATCAGCATAAGAAACTGGTCTAGCAACCTTTGAAAGACATTATATATCTAATAAAAAAAGGTTGATATCAGTTATCAATGGACCTGTAGCCTGGTTCCTTCAAACTGGGGATCCATGGTCTGTGCCATATGCATACAAGTCATGAAACACTCTTGACTAGTATGCTCCACATGCCATCTGAAACAATCCAGGGAGGTACTGTCAAAAAGCTGCTGATGAATATCATTTCTGTTTTTGCCTGTGCTCTTCTTTCATGGTCATTGCAGTTGGTTAAGGTTGGAAGTTACGCTACGTGTTGTTCTTGTAATCGTGGAAGATCAACCTGGCGTATCTGCGCTGGACCATTTATATATAGTCTCCTGACGTTTGCAGTGGTGTTGTTGTTCTTTTGAAATAGCGCTTTCCGCTACCCAGCTACCAAACCTATTTGTGGTTCTAAGCTTTTGAGCTCCACATCAACAAAACCCAACAAAGGAAAACGGACAAGTATGGGGAGTCTCCGTAACCTGACCCATCTGCCACACTTTTTGTTCGGACACACTTATGAATTCGGAAACCCTTCACGGAATAAAGCACATGCTTATTCCGTTAATTAAGGTTTCCGAATTCATAAGTGTGTCAGAAAAAAGTGTGTCAGATGGGTCAGGTTACGGAAACTCCCACAAGTAAGCTGCTCTAGCTTCCGACACTGAAGGGAACGACTTCGAATGTGAGATTGTTGCTTAAGAAATTGGTAGTCGGGGACATATATCCCTAGACAAGCAGGGGAGATTGAAACATATTCTAACACTTTGTCCTAACCCCTGTTTCATTAAAAAAAAAAATCAGAGACGATATCAGTAAACTGTATATTATTTCTTTGTTTTCCTTTTACCAGGCTCACAAAGAACCTTCCATAGATGATTACCCCCTACTCACTGAAACATTATCTTAGATCATTTTTATTTTCTTTGTCGCTCTTTTAAATTGTATTTTGTCCAGTCTTTGTAATTTACCCTGTGTCACTCAAGGATGACTGATGTGGATTTTTAAATGTCTTCATATAATTGTACATTGTTTTTATTGTACTATTAAGGTGATGTGAAATAATTGTTACAAGCAATAGAGTTTATAGTAAATGATAACAAAAGATGCAAATCAAATGTTACAATAAACAAATATTGACTGCCCATGAGGGACATTGTCAAACTATTGACCCGAGGTGATCTCGAGACCGTAATATTTTCCAGAAGCGGAGCTGAGGGAAAATTGTAAGGTCTCGGATCACCGAGGGTCAAAAGTTTTTACTATGGCCTGAATAAGGGCAGTTAATATTTTGTTTTATATACCTCATAGATAGATCCGTCCGGGTTCAGTAACGAGACTAAGGCGATGGCAGAAACACAGGGTGCATTGAGTCAATTCCATAATGCACCAGTTTTGGGAAATTCACCTCAAATGGATGATGTCATGTTGGGCAGGTTTGGCAATGGCGGTTCTGTTGCAGACAGGAGAATGACTTCAGTCCCAGTGCAGGGTATTTGGCAGTGAATTGTCTTTTTCGATGTTCACTCAAAGATGTAAGAAATGTCCTTGAGCACGAAAATCATGGAAGGATATTAGTATAGCTTATTGTTTTGCGTTGGTTTCACCATAGAGAAAATTCCGAACTTTATTGAAATATTCCATGTTTACTCCTTTAAAATACTGAGTTTTTCCGGAAAGCATAAAGAGTTCATGCTTATTAGTGTAATTCGAACCAATTTCACCCACCCAAATACCTACACGTGACAGAAAACATTCTAAACCCTGTTCAATCTAACTGTGAAGGTCCCAACTGAGAAATAAAGCGCTGGCCTATGAGAGACCAGGGGAGTGAGTGGTTGTCACCAAGTCATAAATCCACAGACCACTACAAGCATGCATAGCCCTTAGTCCTGCTGAGCATGACTTCGGGTTGCTTTGTACATTCACTTCTGTTGATAAACTTTAACGAAGATAATGTCCAGTGATAAAAATAACGTCAGACCTGAGGTTACAAGCATTGGAACTAGCATAGCCCTAGACTATATCAAATTCTGGGACATGTTTAATTTGTGTTTATCCTAAACAATATAAGCATTAAAACATTCATTTTGGTAAATCTCTTATAGTTGCACTTACAGATTATTACAATGACAATTTGGCATACATGTTTACCATCCAAGTGTGGGATCTTTAGCCAAATTCACTTTTAATACCTTATTGGTAAATAAACTTATCCACAGTCCACCAACCTTATCAATGGGCAAGCAATTACAACTCTGTGACAGATTACGACTTTGGTTGATAGTTTGGGACTCACCAGTAATGGGTTCAATTGCCAAGTCCATTAATATTCTATAAGCCTCCACAGGGGACCTTCAAACTTAGAGTGAACAGGGTTTACGTATATACCTAGTATAACCCACAATCGCGTACATCTACCTAAACTCACGTTAAAGTTTTGTCTATTATACGGAATAAAAAGAAGTGTCTCACAATTTGGCTGCTTAACGCCTCCGTTTTCGTCCGTATTTAGAGCAGAATTTCAGAGCAAAATTTCGGTTACCCAGATGGCCACGAAAAATGGTCGTTTTCTGGTGCATACACTAATCATGCACACTTTATTTCATTGTGCGTCACAATTTATTCTGAACATACTACAATTTCCACATGGCTCCCGATTCAAAGTATTTTAGCCAATCAGAAGCAGTTGTTTGAACGGGAAGTCTCAACAGCAACCTCTATTGCTGGAAAATACATAGAGATACGTTGTACATATATGGAGACATATAACATTTGTGATATTAATGTTCCCAATCTAGTCCTGAGGTAGACTCGTATGACCGAGAGTCTGCACAAAATGGTTTGATAGATCTACGCAACATTTATTTAAAATTGCTGTCTAACAGCATGAGAAATTTGAACCCAATTTGGGAAGAATCTGTACATTCTAAATTTTTACCCCAGGATGACCTTGAAACATTTTAAGTCTTCTCTGTTAAAAATGGCAAATTATACCTTTTTAATCCATAGGACCAGCTAGATGAACATGCCTATACACCTTTTTCACCTGTATGAAACATACATGTTTAATCCTTGTTAATTTACCCCTTCACCATTTTAAAAATGCACAAAGATGTTATTCAGTTTCCTGTAAGGGAGGACCATGCAGTACAATGATGTTTCAAGCTCGTCTCGTACCATTCGATAATAACGACCCATTGTTTTTTTTTATTTGCACGACGCACAACCGCCTGCAAAAGTTGTTTTCGATTTGTGCAAGAACGTACCAATTACGTCTGCATTAAACCAGTAAACCTCTCAAGTTATCCTTTTTTATAATTTTATTTAATATCGGAAATATCGTTATTTTTAAAAATCTTAATATCTCCAAATAACAATTCCTCGATTTATTTTATAAAAAAGCAAAAGGAAGCAATATTCAAGCTTTTAGTTGTTTAAATGGAAATATCAACAATCTGTCGAGAATTGGTAATTTCTCACTTTCTATGCTGCGACCATTTAAGTGAATTCAAACCAGTAGATCAGGAATGGCATTATCTGTATCATCGGATTTGGATATTGAAAATGACGATTGCGTTATGTAACCAACGATTCTTATTACTCGCATCATCCGACCACGATTATATACAAAGATCACGTAGCGGACAATTACGTGATCAGGTAATTTTCGTTCAAGTGTTCCAGCTTTTACATTTTAATCCATTATGTATGAAGTATTGCTTATGTATGAAGTATTGCTTCGTTTTCTCCTAGGTAAGCATACAGTGTTGTGCATTAAAGCCGCCTGATAGTTGACATTAAATGGCTTTATTGTTTTAAATAGCATTCTTAAACACTTGTGAAGCTTCTTGCATTTTCATTGGTTACTGCCCGTGTATATGGGACAATCCATTTTTAGATTTAAAATTAAGTCTTATTATAGTTTTAAATTCTAATCTATACGATTTGATTTTAAATCTAAACATTAATTGGTCCCTAATCACAATCTTTGGGATTTGTTTTAAATCTCTGTAATTTAGAGTGTACGCGCGAGTCTGTTACGTTGCGTATGTGCGTTGCCGTTCATTAATTCTTCAATTCTTTTAGTGGGTATTGGTACTTTTCGACCCTATAATGATGATATAATAGGTTATTATCTGATATTATAAATATGTTTAAGAATGAGAATAAAGGTATTGTCTTTATCCTTAGTCGTGTATCTGTTGTGTACTACAAACACGGGCGATAGCGTTATTTTTTGTGTAGAACAACTTGGCATGTGGTTTGGTTGTTCTACTTTAAAAATGCTATCGCCCATGTTTATAGTACACGTCAGGTACACGACAGAGGCTAAGAACAATACCTTTATTCTCTAACTGGCACATTTAAAAAAAAATAAGAAATTAAAAAAAAATCTTGAGGGCGTACTATTTTGCCAATGTGCCCGTGCGTCTTTAACCTGCTCATGATATAAATAGTGCAGTCAATCGAAGTGACTGGTCTGGGCCATGCTTTATCATTAAGTCGAGGCCATTTTGTTGTCTTGTAGAGTCTGTTTGGTTAGAAACTGTTTTATATGAATGCATCGCTTAGCACTCATTGCACTACATCAGCATAAGCTAATAGGTATTGAGGTACTTTTCATAACGGACTGCTTCATGTAGCCTCTTAACACTTAAGTGCCTAAGGGGGAGGGAGTTCCTAGGGACCCAAGATTTGTTTTTCGCGTTTTTTGCTACTTTTCCGTGACACAGATTGACCGGTATTTTTTGTAATTGTCAGACATTTAAATACGTATCTTTTGACACCAAAAGTATTAAAATTCGCCCAGCCGTTAATTAGCTAATTAGCTTGGGTCCCTAGGACCTCCCTTAGGCACCAACGGGGGTGTGATTTTGAAAATAAAATTTTAGTAGCTTATGAAGGACATAAGGTCTATCTTGGCATCACTTTAACAGGCTCCATAACAAAAGGCAGCTATGTAATATCTTCCTGTTTCTTTGTTTAAGTCATAAATGGTCATTGAAATGGAGGCATACTTTAAGTATGAGTCTGCGTAAGTGCGGAGTGTTTGTCCAAATACTTCTCAATTCGAACAATATTTTGTGTGCGCTCTCTCTTTTTTTCTTTTGGACAAGAACGATCAAATTTCATAGCGGACTTTAAGCCGATAACATACTGTCTATTAATAAAATAAACCCATTACAATTGATATTATATAAACAACCTATCACCTTTCAAGTTCGGTTACGATATATTTATTTTGCCAAGAGGCCACGAAGTTATTAACACTAAGCACCAATTGTTCTAAGACGAGACTTATTAGATAATGCCAACTGTAAATCATTTACGTCATATCTAGCCTCTCCAATATCTCGTCCCATAAGTAGAGTTATGAAACAAGCGACTGACCGAGCTTAATCTAACTATCAATTACGAGTATTCTGGTTGATAAAGATGACGGTTTCCAAACTTATCGGACTAAACGTAATCGCTGGTGTACTGTTATGCACATTGCATGCTTAAATCCCACTAATATTGGCAGAGTGAGTAAACGAATGACTTAAAGAAAACACATCTATCTATAATAAAAGAGTCAAATAAAGAAATCTTAAAGATACAGTCATTCATGAAAAGTCGATATTTCAATCATAATCAATTTTAATTACGAACGCATCGGCGGAATGCCACATTTAAGCATGATGCTTCTCAAGAAACGCTTTTGCGTAACGAATGTTGCGATGCTGCTTTTAGGGTGAGGATACTCTGCAAAAAGTGTAGAACGTGTTCAATGTAACAGATTTAAATTTTGAACTCGTGCAGAACACGTTTAGGTGTACTGAACAGCTACAGAATACATCCATAGCACCAAGAACAATCATGCTCTGCAGGTGCTCAAAATCACAATTGAACACGCTCAGCAGGTGTTCTTTGAACATATTGATATTTGGAGCAAATGTTGAACATATTTGGAAGACTTTTGGAACACATTCGGACGCAAGTGCATGCAGAAGTTTAAACATTCTACTTGTAATTGAAATTAGTGTTTTTAAGCTATAGAGCAAACCAATTTTGTTTCAATAGTATGAAAAGCTTATTTTAAATTTGTGAGTAGCTATTAGTTCATAAATACTAATCTGGAAGTTTAAATTTTGAAGCCCTCTAGTAAATGTTAAATGGAGTTCTCGTTTTAATTTTTCGGTCAGTAACAGGATTAAATCAGAAATTCCTAAAATACCAAAACACTAATGCAAATGGGTCTTGTTAAACAGGTTAAAATACTGATAAAAATGAGACCCTATTCCAAAGTAAAAACACTGAATCAAATGGGTCTTTGTAAAGAGTCTAAAAAACTTATAAAAGAGAGACCCTATTCCAAAGTAACTTCAATATGAATAGTCTCATATAATTAAGATGTCAAATTACAGGTCCGCGCTGGCGATATTACAATAAATATCTAAAACTTCTGAAAAGTCGTGCCACTTTTGAAGTATTTGTATAAATCAACGACAAACATTTTGTCGTTAAAACTGTGTATTAAGACAATATAACGACCGAATGCGTATGAAAAAACCGTGACATTTTAAGGACACCGTCTCCTGAAGAGGATCTTGCTCCCGGGGTAAATGCACTATATCAACACACGCGTTGAATGTTGTGCGTGCGCAGAATTGTGAAGGTGGACCCCAAACATCAGAGAAGTTTTGGAATTTGCACCTATTTAAATCCATTGTTATGACCAGATTAGATGTTCAGGATTCCTTGAATTTCTTTCAGTTCCAATTTACTCTTGTTTGCTCATGTTCACGTGCTATTTATGTGTAACTTCTTTTGACGCCGAGGAGGTAGAGATAAAAACAATAAACTCTGCCAAACTCAGATGTCGATGCTGGCTGGTACTTGTATCTCGAGCGTGCATTGATTTTGGTTTGTTCACTTTGACGGTGAATAATGGCATTAGGTATAGCTATTTTTTAATGAAGCACGTCTAAGTGTAGCACTGAGAAAAAAAAGCGAAACGGAATGAATTTCCGAATTCATAAGTGCGTCAGAAAAAAAAAGTGTGTCAAATGGGTCAGGTTACGGAAACTCCCTATTACGCCTCTTCATTGTGGGTCCTCTAAATAAACAAAATTGTAAGTCTTCCGGATAGTCTTGATGAACTGGAAAGACGGATTACCGAAGAAGTTGACACACTCAGGCATGAGAGCTCCTGTCAGGCGCGCTGTTAATGCCACGATCACAAAAGCAGACGTTTGCAACCAGAAAAATGGCGGGTATGTTGAGAAATGAGATTGAACAAACAAATTGATTCATTCAAACTTTGGGGGGATTTCACTGACTTCGCGCAACTGAATTTTTCGCAGAGTCCTCAATAATAGGAACACTTGAATGATTTGCACTTGTTGGAGTAAAAGATGTGGATGACCTAACAATGCAACATGTTGACCAAATACCTCGTACTTTTTTGATACGATGTACATGAGGTGGCTTGGCTGGCTAATCGATGGTGTCAATACTCTGCTTTTCAAGCAATCTGGTTGTGACGTTGGCCGTATGTGGCGTTGCATTGGCATTTTTTCTAGTTTTGTCTAGAAATTGCAAAACCAACACTTCAGATTTTTTTGGTTAATTAAATATTAGGAAACGACTAGATAGGATGTGTATTTTAGTATTTCTAAATATTGTTCGTACAATGGAACATGCCATCGGTCTTAATTTTCTCCACTCTTCTAACTGAAAATAAGACAACTCACATTCGGGTAGAATTTCCGTGTTTACCGCGGAAATATAACTCGTGCGTTTATTATGATAACAAGACCAATAACGGATTTTGTCCTCATTCCTGGCTATTCACCTATTCAATGTCAATAGCAAAAATGCTTCTTCAAATTCAGCAGTCTCCAATCCATCTCGTATTCGTCTCACGTTAACCCCGTGAGAATATCTTAATCCTGTTTAGGGACGTACAAAGTAGGCGAGGTCAAACGATTGAAAGACAAACACTACAATATAGACTACTTTGACAATTAGAGAGCATTTCAGATACACAACGTTTCATTCCCCGAGTGCAAAGAGGCAGGTTCTGACACTTTTAGTGAAATGTAATAGTGAAAATTCACCCTTAAAAAGGGTAATTTTGACGAGGCTGTGTGGTTATCTGAAATTGTAGTTAACATCATTATGATCACCAGTTCTGTCCTATGATCGCGAATGTCCTGCCATGCTAATTAAAAACGTATTTTAGCTTGACATGTTCCTCCTGCCGACTTATTAAATATTTTACTCAATGTTGCTTTAAAATGGTTCAAAGTTGTTTTGTAAAATGTACCCTGCTCGCTTTGTGTAAGGTGAACTCAACTTTGACTAAGATTTTACTCGAAAGAAAGGGTTGTTTCCTTTTAAATCAACATTTTTTACATTGATATAAGGTCTAAAATAGTACATTAAATTTACCAGCACTATCTTCCAATAAAAATATTATGTACGTGTACGTATTATTATTCCAAACTATTGTGTATAAGCAATTCAACAAATGCTTATAGGGCACCCGGCATCCATCAATGAAACTCCGTGCAGTTGCCTTCCTCAAATCAATAATTACACTTAATCGATAATCGATATATTAATAGGCTAATAAGCTTGTCTGTAGGTCTCTATTCTCGGGGATCACAGGCCGTACAGCTCTTAAATATAGTGGATGGTTAATCCAGAACAAGTTTGTTAATCCAGAACAAATTTGTTAATCCAGAACAAGTTTGTTAATCCAGAACAAGTTTGTTAATCCAGAACAAGTTTGTTAATCCAGAACAAGTTTGTTAATCCAGAACAAGTTTGTTAATCCAGAACAAGTTTGTTAATCCAGAACAAGTTGTTAATCCAGAAAAGTGTGTTAATCCAGAAAACAAGTTTGGCAATCCGGGGGTAACTAATCGCGAAAGACTAAGAATCACCTAACAGTATAACTAGATAGGGTCTTTTATGATTCAACCAGATGCCCATCGGAGGCTTGCTTACTATGGTTTATATAACTCATCACATAGATTTCTAGTCATTTAATGGTTTAATTTGTGCCACCTGACTATTCAATCGAGTTACTCATCATCTCCAATGGTCTCAAAAATAATATTTAACGCGTTGATAGTTGGCTACACATGCCTCTATTTCCACCCGCACGATTTGTGTTAACCACATGCCATGCGTGTGACAGTCTGAGCGATAAAACGAAGTCGATGAAAGAGGTTGTTAGCACGTAATTTCGTACTTTATCTCCCGTTCGCTACGATTGTACAACGCCATAGCAATGTATGGAACTGTGCCAATCCGATTACACAGTGACTACGATGATGAAAAAGTTTTCCTTTGAGACGATAACATGGCGTCCACTGAAGCAACTCCTCGATTTGCGCTAGTAGTAAATGAATCAGATCTAGGGATTTTAATTGACGAGGCCGATTAATAAAACACAAAGAGTCAATAAAAATACGCTATCAAATTCTTCAGGACTAGTGCTGTAGCCACAGGGAGAGCCTGACTTATTTGAGCTGATTTTGAATTGGGAAAAGATTGATGTCCAATGTGTCGACGTTACATGTTGAAATTTATAATCGGATTTTGAATATTAAACTGGATTCTGGAACTGTGATTCTTTGACCTTGCACTTACTTGGGAATGCCTGGAAAAATATCACATCGTAAATATGGTATAAAAAGGTAAGTTACGCTTTCCTTCTTTTTTTGAAAAATAGCATAGAACTTGTCATTCTTTTCATAGGCCATGTGCTGATCGATCCAGGCCTAGGATAGATATGCTATATAATTATTTTAAAATCGACCAGAATCTATTTTATGAGTTATATAAAACAAATAATAACTGCCTTGTATTCGTGTGATGGTAAAATATGATCAACTCGGGTGAAAGTGATTGTTTCCTTTCACTCGCCTGAAGGGCTCGTGAAATGGACATCCAGCTTTCTCAATCACCGTGTGTTCATATTTTTACCATCACACTCACTAGAAGTTAATATTGTATATATTAGTATAATTATTGGTTGGGTTCATTTACTAAGTTATTATTATTAGGCCTGGCAAGTTAGATTTGGGCGTGGATAGGTAATTTCCTCTAAATCGATGAATCGCCCTGTATGGAGCTAGTACCAAATTGTTGTTACCTCGATGCAGACTAATTCTGGAAGGTATACGGGGTGGGGCGGGGAATTGCGTATGTAAGCCTGTAAGACCCCCATTTTTTCAGATCGTTGTAACCCAAAGAACCCATATGTTGTGAAACTATACCACTGTTTACCCAAATTACCCCCTATTTGGGAAAAGTTTGACAATTTTGCACTCGGAAAGCCCCTATTTTGGGGCATTTGGTGTCTCTCACCCAAAGACCCTGTTTTTTTCAGTCCTCTGACCCACACGCCCCGGGGTTGGCAAGTGCGAGCCTACACCCATATCCATTTCATAAGTAGGTGAGTGATTTTTTTTTCAAAAGGGCATTTAAATGGCAGGTAAGGCCGTTAGGGATTAAGAATTGCAAACCAAGGCTCTAATGTTAAGAAAGATGTCAAACAAATCATCACGAACACACAAACCCACTGTGTTTAACCAGACAAAGTTTGTAATCCAACAATTTGTTAATCCAGAACAAGTTTGCAATTCCGGGGTGTAACTAATCGCGAAGCTAAGTAATCAACTATACATATAACTATATACGGGTCTAAGTAATGATCAACACCAGATTGCCATCCCGGATGCGTTGACTCTATGTACGTTTTATATAACTCATACATAGCATTCTAGTCATTTAATATTGGTTTATTTGTGCCAGGTGACTATTCCTAGAGTTCCATCATCTCAATGGTCTTCAAAATTAACTATTAACGCGTTGATAGTTTTGCTATCACATGCCTCTATTTCCACCCGCACGATTTGGGCTAAACATGCCATGCTGTGTACAGTTGAAGCGATAAAACGAAGTCTGATGAAGAGGTTGTTAGCACATAATTTCGTACTTTCATCACCCGTTCGCTACGACTGTACACCGCCAAGCAATGTCTGGAATGTGGCCAATCCGAACCAGTGACTACAATGATGAAAAACTGTTTTCTCTTGCAAGGAATAACATTGCGTCCACTGAGCAACCCGCGATTTGCGCTAGTAGTAAATGAATCAGAGTAGTGATTTGATTGACGAGGCCGAATAAAAAAACACAAAGCGTCAATAAAATACGCTATCAAGATCTTCATACTATGCTGTGTCCACAGTGACAGCTGACTTATTTTGATGCTGAATGTTGAACTTTGGAGAAATATTGATGTCCAATGTGTCACCGTTACATGTTGAAATTTTATAATCGATTTTGAATTAAACTGGATTCTGGAGCTTTGATTCTTTGAACCTTGAACTCTACTTGAATGCCTGGAAATATCACCTCGTAAAATTCTTGTCTACAAAAGGTAAGTACGCTTTTCCTTTTTTTGAAAAATCATAGAACTTGTCATTCTTTTCATGGCCCTGTGCTGTAGATCCAGCTAGCTAGATATGCTATCTAATTATAAATGACCAGAATCTATTTTATGAGTTAATATTAAAACAAATAGTAACTGCCTTGTATTCGTGTGATGTAAAAATATGATCACTCGGTGAACGATGGATTGTTCCATTTCACACTCGCCTGCGGTCTGTGAATGGAGACATCCATCTTTCTCATCACCTTGTGATCAATTTTACCTCACACCATAGTCAGGTTAATATTTGTATACATTGAGTATCTTTGTTGTGTTCCATTACTAAATTTATATTATTAGGCCTGGCAAGTTAGATTTGGGCGTGGGTATAGGTAAGTCCCTCTAATCTGATGAATCGACCTGTAATGGAGCTAGTACCAAATTGGTTTGTGTACCCCCCGCGGATCAGCCCAACTAATCTGGAAGGTATAGGGTGGGGCGGGGGCATGGGTATGTACCTGTTAGACCCCCTTTTTCAGCATCGTTGTAACCCAAAGAACCGCCCATATTTTGTGAAAATTTACCACCTGTTACCCATACCCCTATTTTTGGGGAAAAGTTTGACATTTTTTGCCCTCGGAAAGCCCCATTTTGGGGCATTTTGGTTGTCTCTCACCCAAAGACCCCTGTTTTTTTCAGTCCTCTGTCACCAAACGCCCCTGGGTTTGGAAGTGCGAGCCTTACACCCATATCCATTTCATAAGTGAGTGAGTGATTTTTTGTTCAAAAGTGCATTTAAATGCAGGTAAGGGACGTTAGGGATATAGAATTTCAAACCAAGCTCTAATGTTTAAGAAAGATGTAAAACAAATCATCACGAACGCAACAACCCACTTTGCTTTGACCAATCATCTGCAGCCCTATAATTGCAATTGTTATTCATATCCTCACAAGTGGCCCTTCCGAGGATAATCCTAATCCGATTTTCTCGCTCGAGAAAATTCGCAGTTCGTTGTTGTTTCTTCTTTTTACGTAAAGATTCCGGGTCATCGGGAATCAGCGAATTAGCACGCGATGAATGCTGCGAAGAAAATATTCAAACATATGGCGGCTTACTTGGAATCCGGTCAACACGCACTGTTAGAAAATTTTCCGTAAATTTACGGAAATTTCTGGCAGCAGAATTTCCAGACTTTTTTGGGGTAAATTTACAGAATTTCCGTCAATTAACGGAACTTTTACAGTAATTTTACAGAAATTTGTCTCATATTATGGGAAAAATTATCTTCAATCTTCAATCAATCTTTATTTGTTCTTCATAGAATACAGCAAAAACAATATGATAAATAATTATGTAAATAATGCAGTAAAAAATTAATTGTTACAATATTAATCAAATATATTTTGCATACAAGTAAAGATGTTTATAATACATTATAAGTAGAATTTCAAAAGAGAGTATATAACCTGGATAATACTAGTGGAAAATACATGTATATTTAAAATAGCACAGTAAGGATGTCATAATATTGCTGTAGGCCTACCGTTATGTGTATATTTTCACTGAAAACTAGTATAATATCACCAAAACTGGTCCCATTAGGGGTCGGGTATATTCTAACTGAAAATTGGTCCCGTTAGGGGTCACTTTCAGAACCCCTGGAACGAGCATGGGTACCCAACGAAATTCCAAGACGCCCCCCCCCCTCCCCCGGGGTCAATACGTTCAAATTTTTAGCTGAACGCATAACGATGTACAACACTGCGTATTTGCAATTTCATTGGTTACTGCCCGTGTTTATATGAGACAATAGATGCACGGCTTGTTCGTGCCGCGTAAGTCGAGTTATTTTTAGTCGTGATTTAGTTTATTTCTCGCGTGCGTTTACTGTTTTAATTCATACACTCTAAATTACAGGGTTTTAAAATAAATCTCAAAAGATTATGATTAGGGACCAATCCCTTTTTAGATTTAAAATTAAGTCTTATAGATTGAAAATTCTAATCTATAAGATTTGATTTTAAATCAAAAAATGGAGTGGTCCCTAACACAATCTTTTGGGATTTATTTTAAATCCGTGTAATTTAGAGTGTACGCGCGAGCCTATTTACGTTGCGTATGTGCGTTGCCGTTCATTGATTCTTCAATGGCGACTTTTAGATCTTATAATGATTATAAAATATAGGTTATTGCCTCATATTATAAATATGTTTAAGAATGAGAATAAAGGCATTGCTTAGCCTCTGTCGTGTATCTCTTGTGTACTATAAACACGGGCGATAGCATTTTTTGTAGAACAACTTGGCCTGCGGTCTCGGTTTACAGATACACAACAGAGGCTTAAAACAATGCCTTTATTCTCTAGCACATTTTCAACAAAATAAGAAATTTCTTCCATTTGCTCTCAAATGATAGTGTAGGACCTTGGAAGAATACAGATATATTTTGTGCACAAAACATATAGAAGCCTTAATATAAGACTAAAGAAACACAGTGATTCTCCAGATACCACTTCGGAAGGGTTTGATTATAGAATCATTCTGTTAACCAATGAAGGGCTGATTGATTTGGGCTTAATTATATATTGAAGGTGAGAGCTACGCTTTTAAAACTATGCAAAAATATCAATTTTAAAATAATCTGAGGGCGTACTATTTTTCCAATGTGCCGGTGTCTCTTAACCTGCTCATGCGATAATAGCGCGGTCAATTCAACTTGACTTGTTTGGGCCATGCTTTATCATTAAGTTGAGGATGTCTTAGAGTCTGGGCTTGGTTAGAAGACTGTTTACTCATTGCACTACATCGGCATAAGCTATGGTATTTAGGTACTTTCAAAAAAGGGCTGCCTCAAGTAGCTTTAAGGGGACGCACCATTAGATTACAAGGGGGGCTACTGGAAAGTTTTTTTTAAGTCACCCCCACCCAATGACCAAAAAAAATCCCCACTTTCTAGTAAAAAAAAAACAAAACCTTTACCCGCAACATAAGAGGCGTTTAAAACTTGCCATGTGGAAAAAAACCACAGAACAAAAATTGCCGCCGTTACTTACATTGGAAAGTCTTCTCATATAACTCTTAAAATTTGCCGAAATTTTTCAAAGTAATCACAGACCAAATTTAAGTGTAGGGGATCTCCGTGGTTTGAGAAATGACAGGACAAAAGTGTCATTTGAAACATTGCGACCCATCTTGTAATATTCTACGATGAATGCACGGCGCGTGCACCAACTTCACGTGCTTCAATAAAAAATTAGCCTTTTAACCAGTTAAGATTGTTTTTGTCAGACTATTATCAGTGGCCTATATTAATATTTTTATAATAACTTGCAATTTAAATTGTTGGCTATCACTATTAAGTAGAAAATATGCCTTGAAACTAAATAACTCCTAAGTTTGCCCGCACCACAACCCGCATCGCTACAGTGGCACCATGGCTGCATGCGGCAATTCAGGCAAAAACTATAACAACTTTGATTTGTGCTTTGCAAAAACGGTTGGTCATGCATTATAAAACAATACTGTTACCGTCAAAGTTGCATAAGAAAATGTGTTTCGGAAAGTAAACCTGCAAGGGTTGTACGCACTTTCGTCCGCACTCACCCCGCAGCTTGATAGACATAATGTCATGAACAATGTCGCATGGGCAAACAACTTGAACCATCACCTATATTTCACGTTTTAAAAACCGTGATCATCCTAAAAGCATTTATTCAAATTGTTTCTATAAAATTGGCATGGGGGATAAGAATGTTTTGGGAAAGCGAACATTGCAACAACAAAAAATGTGTTCTGCAAAGGGTTCTGCGCATTCACCAACCCCCCCTCCCCCCCGCAAACCCCATGCGCGACTACTTGCGATGTGCATGATATTATTAGCTAAAACCCCGGCCCCTGAATATACAGGGCCTGACATACAAAAAAATAACCAAATTGAAAAAACAAAAAAACACGCGTTTTTAACCTAATTTTAAAAAAAAAAATCCAGCCTGACTTGAAAAAAAAATGTGTTGAGTCCTAGAGTTTTTATGGAAAGATACATGGTTATCTAATCACTTAACAGGTCCGTACAAAAGGCAGCTATGTAACATGCTTCCTGATTCTTCATTTTAAGTCACAAATGTATTGAAATGGGGACATTTTAATACGATCTAAGTAAATACCTTTTTCAAATTCGAACAGTATTTGTGCGCGCTCTCTGTTTTTCTTTGGAACAAGAAAGACAAATTAATAGCGGACTTTAAGACGGTAACATACTGTTCCTTATAATAAACCCATTACAATTGACACCCTGTCACCTTTAGAGTTCGGTTACGATTATATTTATTTGCCAAGAGCTAGAGTTATTAAACACTATTAAAGGCACCAATTGTTCTAAGACGAGACTTATTAGATAATGTCAACTGGAAATCACTTAGACGTCATACTAGCCTCTCCAATATCTCGTCCCATAAGTAGAGTTATTGAAAGCGACTGACCGAAGTAAATTGACTATCAATTAACGAGATCCTGGTTTGCTAAAGGATGACGGTTTACAACTTATCGACTAACTTAATCGCTGGTGTACTGTCATTATGCACATTGCATGCTTAAAGACATCAGTGATTTGAAAACCATATTTGAAATTTGCAGGAATAGCTTCAAAGTGAAGGGATAAGTAATGTAGACAATTATCACAGTTACCTTTACAGCTGAGAATTGCAGAAAGGGAGAAAAGTTGTGGGTCAAGATTACGATTCTCCATTCATTACGTGTTGTAGTAAGTGTCCGTTCGGACAGTCATGACTAAAAACTCTCGATCTGTCCTTATTCAGGTTGCTTCTGGTCTTCATTTGCAGGGTATGTTAGGATACTGGTACTTGTTACATACATGCAAACAAATATGATTTTGATGATTTTTTTTCGATTGCCTGATAGCAAATCGCTGATAGTGTCGTGAAATCCCACTAATAGTGGCAGAGTGATTTCAACAATGACTTAAAGAAAAACACACTATCTGTAAAATAGTCCAAAATTAAGAAATCTTAAAGATCAGGCATTCTAAAAAATCCGATACTTCAATCCTATCAATGTTAATTGCGAACGCATCAGCAGGAATGCCACCATTTTTGAGCATGATGCTTCCGCTTTGCGTAACGAACGTTGCGATGCTGCTTTTAGCGTGAGGGTACACTGCAAAAGTGTAGAACGTGTTCGATTTGTCACATATTAGATTTAGAACTCGGGCAGACATGTTCAGGTGTTCTGCGGGTGTTCTGAACATCTAAAGAACCACATCATAACACTAGAAAGTTCTGAAGGTGCTGAAAAAATCACAGTTGGACACGCTCTGCAAGTGTTCTTTGAACACATTGGCACATTTTGAACATATTTGGAAGACTTTTGGAACACATTCGGACGCAAGTGTTCGGCACTTTTTACAGCATATGCAGAACTTTAAACATTGTATTTTTAATTGAAATTATTTTTAAGCCATAGAGCAACCAATTTTTGCTTCACTAATATGAAAAGCGGATTTTATATTTGGGAGCAGCTATTAGTTCATAAATACCTATCTGAAGGTTCACATTTTGATGCCCTCTAGTAAATGTTCAATAGAGTTCGCATTTTAAAATGAACTCTCTCTTACGGTCATAACAGGATTAAATCAGAGATTCCTAAAAATGGGTCTTGTTAAACAGGTTAAAATACTGATAAAATTGAGACCCTATTCCAAAGTAAAAACACTGATGCAAATGGGTCTTTGTAAACAGTTTAAAATACTGATAAAAGAGAGACCCTATTCCAAAGTAGCTTCCATATAAATAGTCTCATATGATTAAGATGTCGAATTACAAGTCCGCGCTCCCGATATTACGATAAATATCTAACACTTCTGAAAAGTCGTGCTACCTTTGAAGTATTTGTATAAATCAACGACAAACATTTTGTCGTTAAAACTGTGTATTAAGACAATATAACGAGCGAATGCGTATGAAAAAAGCCGAGACGTTTTAAGGACACGGTCTCTTGTTATAATTTGACGTTTAAGAGGATCTTAAGCTTGCTCCCGGGGTAAAGGCACTATGTCAACATACGCGTTGAATGTTGTGCGTGCGCAGAATTGTGAACCTGGACCCCAACCATAAGTTTTGGAATTTACACCTGTTTAAATCCATTGTTATGACCAGATTAGATGTTCAGGATCAGAGTTAAAGGTGCAATGAGAGATTTCAAATAATAGGTGTCCTACAAAATATGAAAATGCAGATTTTGGTACTGGTGTAGATCTTTCTAACAAAAATATCCCCATCTAAGGATTATGCTGAGAACTGTTTCTTTGGTACAAAAATTGTGAACAATTTCTTATAGGAGCAAATATGAAATTCAACCTATGTTTTCTATTGAAATATAAGTATATACAAATCACCCTTTCTTTTCATTTTTAAGTCATTTCTTTAACCAAATTAAAGGTAGGAAATCTATAGAGTGACTAATCTATATGAAATCATTTACATATCACAGCAAATACGGATGACTTGAAATCTCTCGTTGCACCTTTTTCCTTGAATTTCTTTCAGTTCCAATTTACTCTTGTTCACGTGCTCGTTAGGCGTAACTTCTTTTGCACCCGAGGAGATAGAGATAAACAATTAACTCTGCAAAACTCAGATGTCGATGCTGGTTGGTGCTTGCATCTTGAGCGTGCATTGATTTTGGTTTTCTCAACATTGACGTGAATAAGGGCATGTGAGACAGGAACAAGGCCGGGTTTTTCGAAGGGTTTTTGTTCCGAAAATTTTAAAATTCCGAAGGCTCTTGTTCCGAACGTTAGAACAATAGTGTTTTTGGTTCCGAGAGAAATGTATGCCGTATTGCCGTCTAGTCCCATAAGGATTCCAAAAATGTTCGTTTGTGTACCATCTATGACATGATTTTGGAGTTATATGGTAAATGGCTAAAATTGTAAAAAGAGTCATTTTTTTTTCCTACAAAAGGTCACTATCAGAAGTTTTATTATTAAAAGTGAACAAACGGTTCACTAGCTTAATCATTTAGGTGAGCAAAATAGGGAATATTTTGTAGCATTTGCAATGCATAGTTATCACTTATGTGACAAAATAGGCCACGGCCAACCTATCCAATTGGACATTAGACCTTCTTTGACCTTATTATCTCGTTAACTACACATTCACTAACCTACCAAAATATAATTTTTGGGAGTCCCCTTTCCCCAGGCAATAATTTGCCAAATATTTAAAATATAATCAGAGCAACTTACATGCTGACCACGCTGTACCAGTTGAAGCCTGACGTTTTGATTTTTCCCATTTTAGTCCTTTTGCCCTATAATCCAAACGTAAATGGTACAGTGGTAGCAACTATACATTTTTAGGATCATTTATGATAGAACGGACAATATGCAAATTTTTCAACATTTTGAAGTAGTTACATAACTTGTTTGACCCCTGTGTAAACTTTAAATTGCCCCTATTAAAAAAGTTGACACTACATATTTGACACCACTAACTACCATTGCATTGATATAGAGGGTCCGAGGCTAACTACCAAAGATATCAAACTTGTACAATGTAGCGGGAATGAAGGAACTCCTTCATCAATAAGGACGCTATGATATTCTGCTCCTGCTCTATAAGTCCTTATGAAGAAAACTGTAATACAAGCACATACGCCAACTTTGCTGCGCTGTGTCTCCAAACTATAGAATTTAGAGAAATGATTAAAAAGAAATGATATGGGTCGTTTGTGGTTGTTGTTGTTGTTGTTTTTTTTTTTTTGGGGGGGGGTTTTGCTCCGTCCTACAATTAGACGTGCTCCATTAAAAATGCCTATAACCTAATCAGTCAGGCTATTTTTTTCAGACTGCATATTTTCACAAAATATGAAATTTCTTCTCTCATTTCCTCCTCGCAAATGATTAGACATTGGGAAGAATAGAGAATATATTTTACACTTAAAATAACAACCCAAACGAACACTATAAGAGGTTAAAGACATCCAGATAATTTGCAGGCTAACATCAGGTGTCCGTACTTTAATCAACAAAAGGTCTATTACATGAACATGATAGACTCGTAACCCATTGATATTACAACCAAATGTTCAGCGTGCATCCATGGCATCAACTCCGGCGTGTGTTTTCTTGTGTTAAACCCAATTTTCGTCGTCTCTGAATAAATGTTCGCCCGAGTCATTTCTTATCACATCGCTCTTCACCCACAATAGGCCATGGTAACCTAATACAAGTTTTGGCATTTTATTTAAATTTTTTCGTGCTCCAGCGCTGGGGATTACTTATTTGCTTCACTAAAATAAAACAATATTATCTTAGCCACGAAAAGCTGTGTCCCCACATGTAACCGAGTGCACATTATTTAGAAAAAAAATGAATAAAATGTGACAATGGATTACACATAACCTCAACTGCTCAAGCGAACACTGGAGCTAATGATATTCAATAATGGTCCGGGCCACTTCACATTCTTTTACATCGGTCTGATTGTTACTGTGCACGCAGTGATAGACTTCGAATTTATGTCCTTGCCGCATTGGCCAATTTCTTTCCTCGTTCGCGATAAAGAAATCTTGAGATTCTCTGTGGTGTTCATTTAACTTTGACCATATGATAATAAATTTTTTTCGAAAAGAACATGTTAAGGGACACATTCATGAAGAAAAAGCCCAGGCAGGACCTGACCTAATTAGTGTTTCATAACTAGATCCGTCACGTTAATATTGTCTTAAAAACCCTATTTCTATTCAATTTCCCAAGAAAGCAATGGTATTCAGCGCCCTACATTTAAAAAAAATCATGAGCGAGGTGAGTATCTTGCTCTTTCGTTATGACCAGATACTTAGAGCTCACACGGCGAAGTCATAAACCTTATATAGCTTAAAATCTTTTCAACATTGTTTATGCAGTAACAATGGACCTCATACCCTTTAGAAGAGATTTGAAGTGTGTTTATGGTGATTGTTGAATATCATTAGCTCTATTGTTGGCTTGATTTACGGTGAACATATGGGTCACGACATTCTGGGAGGAAATTGAGTTGAACATTTTATTCATTTTTCTATATATTGCACCTTTTTCATTGGGGATACCAGCTTTCCTGGTTTAACCCATAATTTTTTAAATTTTTAGTGCAGGAAGTAAGTGATCCCCAGCGCTGGAGAACGACAACAAGATCGTTAAATCACGAACATATCATGGCCTACACGGGTGCTTGATTGGTCTTAATCATGTCAGGTGAGGGATAGTATAGAAAAGCATCCAAAAATTATCAATTTTGAAAAATATTGAGGGCACACTATTTTTTCACTGAACAAAACCCTTACCCGTTTCGCATGCAGAGAAATGGACAGGCGTGGTGGGCAAAGTCGAAAAAAGTATGGTGTCCCTCTACAAAGGGAAGAACTGTATCAAGACGTCTTACAGAATTATACAGCAATCGTGTAATTGTAGTGAAACCACCAAGCGAAATGGCCCAAGGTCCTCCTGATATTACGCCGGAGTTTCCGTAACCTGACCCCTCTGACCTACTTTTTTTCTTAACACTTATATCCGGAAACCTTAACCGAATAAACATGTGCTTTATTTCGTTAGGGTGCCGATTCATATGTGTCAGAAAACATGTGTCAGATGGGTCAGGTTACTGGAAAACTCCCTATTAGGCCTTTGATTATGTGGGTCATCTAAATACATGGTTTGTAAGTTCCCTCCGGATATCTTGAACTGAAAGCAGGATTACCGAAGAAGTTGACACACTCAGGCTTGACAGAGCTCCTGCAGGCGCGCTTTATGCCATGATCACAAGACCAGACATTCACTATGAGTCCAATGCAGTCTCAATTTCCATGGCACAGGTCAGTAGCTTACATTCATCATTGTATTAGAAACTCAACCCCCTGTTGTTACGTATGATATAGACAGCCAGTCAGTTAATGTCAGTGCATGTACAAGAACAATCCACGAACGTGTCTTGGTGGATGAGTATATGTCACTCATATTTATTTGCATCCAGAGAAATGGCGGATATGTTTGGGACATGAGTTGAACAAACAAATTGATCCGTTCATTTTTTTTTTTTTTTGGTTTTCACTGATTTCGCGCAACTGCATTTTTTCGCGAGTCCTTAATAATTGGTACACTTGTATGAGTTTTCAATTGTGAGTAAAATATGGATGACCTAACAATGCAACTTGTTGAAAAATACCTCGTACTTTTTTAATACGATGTATATCAGGTGGCTTGGCTGCCCAATCGGACGGTGTCAAAACTCTGATGTTCAAGCAATCTGGTTGTGACTGTGGCAGTATGCGGAGTGCATTGGCATTTCTCTCTTATGTTTGCCTAGAAATACACAAACCAACACTTCGCGTTTTTTTGGTAATTAATATTAGGAAAGGACTCGATAGGATGGATTTTCGTTTCTAACTATTGTTTCTTAACAACGGAACATGCCATCAGTCTTATTTTCTCCGTCTTCTAACTGAAAATAAGACAATAACTCACATTAGGGTAGAATTTCCGTGTTTACCGCGGAAATATAACTCGTGCGTTTATTATGATCCAAGACCAATTCCGATTTTGTCCTTATTCCTGGCTATTCACCTATTCAATGTCAATAGCAACAAGACCGCGTCTTAAAAAGGAACAATTTCTGCATTTTGTGCCCCACTTGTGCAACTGAACCCCCACCCCTTGAGTTAGTTTTGTATCCTATATTGACGAATACTATGCAACGCCTCAATCATAATGATCAACCTTATGTGAAACAAAAGACATTCAGTTTCATGTTATTTTTCTGATACATCTGGTATTATTTTGAAAAGTAGAAATCACATTGCATGGACACAAGCTTCAGTGTACCATACTTCCCTTTTAAAGGGGACTTCTTATCTAGTGCAAGCCAAATCACTATGTGTAGTAATACCAACCTGCCATACATTGCTGCACAAAAAAGTGGTGAATGTTTACCACACATGAAAATTAGGTTGCTTGATGAAATCGTTCCATGCTTATCCGTGTTAAAATTTACATACAAACAATGTAATTCTGATACCACAATTTATATGAGAACATTGGAAGTATTATTTTGGATATAATTTGGCTATAGAATTTAATTCTACACGTTAAGTTGTCAAGCAAAATTTTGCAATCTGACCCAACCAATCAGAAAAAACTGTTAAATAGCTACCTTTAGGTTAGACTAGTCTCATTTAGTGCAGGCAGGGAATGTCACTATCACAAGTGGTGCAAGTAGGGTATGTATATCAATGACCATGGCATGTATGAAATATGAAGACTCTTGAAGTAAACAGCCAGTATATCAGTAACAGCTGAGGTGTAAAACAATGTATGGGTCCTGTACACACACAATAAAAATGAGTACCACTGCAGGAGGGTTTGGTAAATTCAGGATTAATCTCTGCTGGCAGAAGAAAAATGCTTCTTCAACCAGCCGTCTCCAATCATCTCGTATTCGTCGCACGTTTAACCCCGTGAAATATCTTTGAATCTGTGTGGGACGTACAAAGTAGGCGAGGTCAAACGATTGAAAGACAAAACACTACAATATAGACTACTTTGACAATTAGAGAGCATTTCAGATACACAACAATTTCATTCCCCGAGTGCAAAGAGGCAGGTTCTGACACTTTTAGTGAATGTAATAGTGACATTCACCCTTAAAAAGGGTACTTTTGACGAGGCTGTGTGGTTATCTGAAATTGTAAGTTAAAATCTATCACAGTCTGTCCTTATTCGAGATGTCCTGCATGCTAATTAAAACGTATTTAGCCTTTGACATGTTCCTCCTGCCGCATATATTAATAATATTTTACCTACAATTGCCTAAAAAATGGTTAAGTTGTTTTGTAAAATGTGACCTGCTCGCTTTGGTAAGTGAACTCAACTTGACTAAGATTTTACTCAAAGAAAGGGTCCGAGTTGTTCCTTTTAAATCAACATTTGTTACATTGATATAAGGTCTAAAATGGTACATTTAAATTTACTGAAAGAAAGTGTTGTTCCCTTTTAAATCAACATTTTACATTGATATAAGGTCTAATCGTACATTTCAATTTACTAGCACTATCTTCCAATAAAAATATTCTGTACGTGTTCGTATTATTATTCCAAACTATTGTGTATAAGCAATTCAACAAATGCCTAAAGGGCACCCGGCATCCATCAATGAAACTCCGTGCAGTTGCTTCCTTAATCCATATTACACTTCATCGATAATCGATAATTAATAGGCTAATAAGCTTTTCTGTCGGTCTCTATTTCGGGGATCAAAGGGCCGTACAGCTCTTACATAATAGGGATGTTAATCCAGAACAAGTTTGTATCGAACAACTTGGTTAATCCAGAACAAGTTTGTATCCAGAACAAGTTTGTAATCCAGAACAAGTTTGTTAATCCAGAAATGTTTGTTAATCCAGAACGAAGTTTGTTAATCCAGAACAAGTTTGATTAATCCAGAAACGTTTGCAATTACGGGGTGTAACTAATCGCGAAAGCTAAGTAATCACCTATACAGTATAACTATATAGGTCTTAATTACTGATCAACCCAGATTGCCATCGGGAGGGCTTTACTAGTACGTATGTATATTCGTATAATTTTGTATGGTTCATTCCTAATTTATATTATTAGGTGGCAATTAGATTTGGGCGTCGGGATAGTAATCCTCTAAATTCTGATGAATCGCCCTGTATGGAGTAGTCCCAAATTCTTTGACCTACGCTCGCCAGACTTTGGCAAGGTAAAGGGTTGGGGCGGGGGCATGGCGATGTTTGTAAGGCTGTCACGACCCCTTTTTTCAGCATCGTTGTAACCCAACAGACCCCATATTTTGAAAATTTTACCACTGTCCCCCCAAATACCCCTATTTTGGGGGGAAAAGTTTGAAAATTTTGCAATCGGAAAGACCTATTTGGCCATTTTTGGTTGTCTCGCACCCAAAGGACCCCGCCTTGTTCAGTCCTCTGTCACCAAACGCCCCGGGGTTTGGAAGTGCGAGCTTACACCCATATCCATTTCATAAGTGGCATGCCCCCTCCCCCGGGATCTACGCAGGTGTCCGTTCCGTGATTATTTTTTGTTCAAAAGTGCATTTAACTGCAGTTAAGGGACGTTAGGGATATAGAATTCAAACCAAGCTCTAATGTTAAGAAAGATGTAAAACAAATCATCCGGACGGATTTACATCCCGGATGGACATTGCTATAGTTTATTGAATTGGGAATTGGATCCAATTGATGAATAAGCTCTTTTAAAAAAATGTCGGGCGGCGCTTCATCCAATGGACCACCATTTGTCTCAGTTCAATTTACGGAGTGTTTTACGAACACTTTTAGAATGTATACAATATATTCTTTCATATTTATTATTTAGGAATATACGGATAAAGAAAACAGAAGATAAGAGCAAGGTTTATACCGTGGTAAAATGCAAATGTTCCAATCGTATACCAGTTACAATGATTAACAAATGGAAGTATAGGTTGCCTTTTCTATGGTGCCATTATTATTAGTATTAGAGGATGTGACTTGTTGGATGATCATTCCATGTGCCCATTTTAATGGTTGCTCCGGTTGATGACTGAAACCGTGTTTGCTGGCTATAGCAATCATAGAAAATGTTTTTAACTTTATTGGGACACTTTCAATAGAGGTAAAGATTAGTTAATGCTCCACCCTTGTATACTCATTGACCTATTTATGTCACGATGCGAAAAGGAGTGCCAATCATTAAATAAACAAAGATTATTTTTTGTTCAAATGAGCTACTTGATCTTAACCGCAATTATGACCTTGAACCAGTGTGACACTTTTAACGCAAATACTGAAAAACTATATTGTTTTATCCTTGTGATATGTAAAATGTTAATAAAACCATTTTGACACAAACTTTTTGGTTTTCTGGTCGGTTATCAACTTTTGACCACCCTAAACACATTCTCTTTATTCTTCTAGACTGTGATGTGTTAATTGGGAAGGTTGTTGAAATTATTTTGAGTTCAGGCCATATTTACCCATTTTCCTGCAGTGTTACAAATGTACGGTTAAATATCCTGTGGTTGCAGTCCATGTTCACAAAGATAACCTTCACTTTCATTTCAATCTCTCTCTCTCTTCTTTTCACTCTCCTTATCTCTCACTCATGAAACAGGAATCATTCTATTTCTAAATCATTTTCTATATTAGGTTTTTTTGATATTTGGACAATGTTGTTACCTGTCAATCTTGAGCGACACAGTGATAACTAAAAAATTGCGTACTTTTAGTGAATCATTATTTTTGAAGATATGTTATACTGCTATCTGCATGAATAATACGTCATCAAAACTCCATACGCTCTTCCGAGGCAAACAAGTTATGCAACCGATGGAAGGGCGATAAAGGATTTGTGTTGATACGTTCCTGAACAGGCAATCAATGAAGCTGATCAACGTTTTGATAGCTCTGGTCACGACCACATACGAACACTAGGCGCGAAACTTTATTTTGCAAAGCGCTGGAGCCTTTTGAGATCTAAACTACGTATAGGCCATAAATAACGAATATGGAATGATTGGACATACTCATAGTGGAAATCAAACATAACCTCCAAGGTTCTTTACACATGTTACACCACACGATGCAGTAAAAGAGGTGTCACCCAGATCTAATGGTAGTTGAGTGCAGACTTTTTCAAAAAACAGGGCGTAGCAAAGAAAATAAATTCTGGCTTTTCTTTATTCATCTGAAGCATGTTATTTAACATCAGGTGTTATACCAGCCTGAAAGTTTCTGAAGAGCATGACAGCACCAATTTAAAATTATACTATGTAAGAACAAGTTCTTTTTAAATTTTTGAAAAACATTCTAAGGTACAGCCGAGCTACGTTATGTCTTAAGGTGCGACCAAGAGATTCACATAACAGGTGTCCCTAAAAATGTTTGTTGAAAATTCTGATTTTGCCCCATATAAAGCGATTATAAAACAAGTCCCCATGTGAAAAGGGATTAAGCGGAAAAATATTCTTGTGTACAAACATTTGAAATTTATAATTTACAGGTACATTATTAGGCTTAGGTCGCAAAAACGTCTCAAACCAATTCGGAGGAAGAGTGAGTCTGATATAGAAAAAATAGTACATTTTTCGATTGTTATTTTTGGTTCAAAAATGCAGACGTTATCATTGCTATGGTCTCGACAGGCAAGCGTGCAAAGTAAGCAGTCTTGGATGCCCGCGTGATAAATTCTCATTGCCGTCACCTACTAAGGCCGCGGAAAATCCAATGTTTCAAAACCGCTTCATCTTTAAAGTTATAGTAGATTTCAGCGTCCATTGTACCTCATGCACATTATCTGAGACAAGTTTAGCTAAACGAGATCGAAGATTGTCAATTGAAGGGATAAGCAGTGATTTGCTGATTTAAAACATAGAACAAATAATCAAAGTTCCTATTTTGGTATTTTTGTTACTGGTATGGATGTGCTAACACAACCTACAAGTGGTTAGCTTGAAATCCGTGTATTAAAGACAAGGTAGTACTTTTTATCTGATTCTGTAATTTCTATATATGCGAATCAAAATTCCGACTTGAGATCCAAAAAGCCTTTCCCTATGAATATCCAAGCTAGCTCATACCAGTTCGAGCTAGTCTAGTACCATTTGTTCAGGCAACTGATAGAACAGACTTGATTCTAAACTCTCAGCGGACAGAGAAGATAAGTCAATGAAACTAGCGCGTGCTCTTCTGCCTTGGAGGACAACGGTGAATCCCGGGAAAATGAGCGTTGGTAACAATTTCACTGGACCGATGTACTCCATCCCAAGTGCGTGTTCAAAGCGAGAACACGTTGTTTGTTTACACCAAACTACCTCGTACATCGACATTGATTTTGAAACCCCATCTATTACCTGTGAGAAGTTTAATTAAAACCCAAGTATAAGAATTATAAAGACATTCACTTATGCAAAACATATTATATTCCACCATAACTCCTAGCTTCTCCTGATTTATTGTATATTAGCTATCAACGTAAAAAGAACATAACACATTAAAACTATTCGCTTCCCATGAGCAGGCGACTCGATTAAAAACGCTCCAGTTTTTTTAATTGCACGACGCACAACCTGTAATAGTTGTTTTCGGTCGAGAAAATTCGCAGTTCGTTGTTGTTTCTCTCTTTGCGTAAAGTGCGGTCCCGGAATCAGCGAAACAGAACGCGATGAATGCTGCGAAGAAATCCTCAAAATAAGGCGGCTTATTTTGGAATCCGGTCAACACGCACTGATTAAAAATTTCCGTAATTTACGGAAATTTCTGGCAGCATAATTTCCGACTTTTTGTGGGTAAATTTACAGAATTTCGTCAATTAACGGAACTTTTTACAGTAATTTATCAGAAATTTGTCTCATATTATGGGAAAATGTGTATTTTAACGAATTTTCCGATATTAAATTACGGAAGAAAACCAAGTCTAAAATTTTGCTGCCAGAAATTTTTGAAATATTTCCGTAATTACCATTTTTTTATGTTTTTTGTTTTTTATTTTTTATTGTTGTCAAAACAGATTTTTCCCTAATTTACGGAAAATCTGTCCTCTTAATTTACGGAATTTCGAACAGTGCGCCCGTGGGGTTTCTTGGATTCTGGTCGGAAACCCATGCCTCCGTCAAAAAAGATGGACTAGCTGCAAATGCGGACTACCGCTAGGGGTTCCAATTCACAATAATCAAGGTCTAGTCCCGCTTATGGTACAATTCAGTTGTGATTGTGACTGGTTCAATGATACAAATATGAAAATTAACGAAACATATCCGCAAAATAACCCTGTGGGGTATTTTTTTCTTGCAGTAGCACAAGTTTCATTTTTCTTGTATATTGGTTTATTTTAATGTGTATCTCCTCTGGTATTGAGAACAGGTCCCGCAAGGGTTTTTATCTCGACGTGCAAATTTATCTCATCTTCAATCATCTTTTTTTGTTCTTCATAGAATACAGCAAAACCCTATGATCATAATTATGTAATGAGCAGTACAGTAAATAATTCAATTATTTCCATATTAATCAAATATATTTTGCATACAAGTAAGAATGTTTATATACATTATAAGTAGAATTTCAAAGAGAGTATATACCTGGATAATACGAGTGGAATTATATTTAAAAAATAGCACACGTAAGGATGTCATAATATTGCTGTAGGCCTACCGTTAGGTGTATATTTTCACTGAAAACCTAGTATTAAATATAATCACTGCAAACTGGTCGCATTAGGGCCGGGTATAATTTAACTGAAAACTTGTCCCGTTAGGGGTCACTTTCCAGAACCCCTGAACGAGCTGTACCAACAAATTCCAAGACGCCCCCCCTCCCCCGGGGTAATACGTTCAAATTTTTAGCTGAACGCTAACGATTGTACAAACACTGCGTATTTTGCAATTTCAATTGTTACTGCCCGTGTTTATATGAGACAGATGCACGGCTTGTTCGTGCCGCGTAAGTCGAGTTTATTTTTAGTCGTGATTTAGTTTATTTCTCGGCGCTTTTACGTTTTTACTCATACACTCTAACTACAGGTTTAAATAAATCTCAAAGATTATGATTAGGGACCAAATCCTCCCCTTTTTAGATTTAAAATTAAGTCTTATAGATTAGAATTTTCAATCTATAAGAAATTTGATTTTACATCAAAAATGGAGTGTCCCTAATCACAATCTTTTGATTTATTTTAAATCGTGTAATTTAGAGTGTACGCTTGAGTCCTATTTACGTGCGTATGTGCGTGCCGTTCATGATACTTCAATGGCGACTTTTAGATCCTATAATGATTATAAAATCTAGGTTATTGCTTTCAATTAGCAATATGTTTTAAGAATGAGAATAAAGGTATTGTTTTAGCCCTGTCGTGGTAATCTCTTGTGTAATATTAACACGGGCGATAGCATTTTTTTTGTAGTTTGTAGAACAACTTGGCCTGCGGGCTCGTTTTACAGATACACAACAGAGCTTAAACAATACCTTTAAATTCTCTATCACATTTTAACAAATAAAAATTTCTTCCACTTTGCTCTCAAATGATAGTGTAGGACCTTTGAAGAATACAGATATCTTTTGTGCACAAACATATAGAAGCCTTAATATAAGACTAAAGACACACAGTGATTCTCCAGACACCACTCCGGAATGGTTTGGTATTATAGCATTATTCTGTTAACCCCTGAGGGCGGTGATTTGGGCTTAATTATGTCAGGTTGAGAGCTAACGCTTCAACTATGCAAAAATATCAATTTAAAAAAATCTTGAGGGCGCCCTACTTTTCAAATGTGCCCTGTGCGTCTTTAACTTGCTGATAATATAAATAGCGCGGACAATTCAAGTGGACTGGTCTGCTGGGCCATGCTTTATCATTAAGATTAGTATGTCCTTTCAGAGTCTGCTTGGTTAGAAGACTGTTTACTCATCACTACTCGGCATTAAGCTAAGGAGTATTGGGTACTTTCAAAAAGGCTGCCGCACGTAAGCCTCTTAAGGGCCTCACCTTTAGCCTGCAGGGGGGCTCTGGAAGTTTTTTTTATAATTCCCGCCCACCATCTGACCCAAAAAAAATCCGCACTTTCCATTAAAACAAAAAAATTAACCCGCACCTTATAAGAGGGTTAAAAACTTGGCCCTAGTGGAAACACAGAACAAAAATTGGCCCCGTTACTTACATTGGAATTACTCTATATAACTCTTACATGTTTGCGAATTTTTCAAAAGTAATCACAGACCAAATTTAAGTGTAGGCTTCTCCTTGTTTGAGAAATTACGACAACTTTGTCATTGAACATCGACCATCTTGTACTATCTTTACCATGCATGAACGGCCGCGTGCACCAACGTTCCATGCTTCAATTCAAAATTAGCCCTTAACACCAGTGTAAGATTATTTTTTTCAGACTATTACTCAAAGTTGGCCTCTATTATATTTTTATATTAACTTGTCAATTTAACTTGGGTCTATCACTATTAAGTAGAAAATATGCCTTGAAACTAAATACTCCTAAGTTTTTGCCCGCACCCACACCCGCGCATCGCTTATGCGGCAACATGGCTGCATTGCGGCCATGACATAGGCAAAAGCTATAACCAATTTGATTTTGTGCTTGCAGCAACACGTTTTGGTCATGCATTATAAACAATATTGTTACCGTCAAATTTGATAAGAAAATGTGTTTCGGAAAGTGAACATTGCAAGGGTCCGCCTTTGTCGGCACCACCCGCATGCTTGATATACATACGTCCATTAACACTTTGCATGCAACAAATATTAACCATCAACTATTATTTACTTTTTTAAAACCATTGATCATACCCAAAAGCATTTATTTCAAATTTTGTTTTCTATCAATTTGCATGGTAAATGTTTTTGGAAAGCGAACTTGCAAAAACAAAAAGGTGTTCTGCAAGGGTTCTGTGCGCACTGGTTTCTGACGGTTTTCCAACTTATCGGACTAAACGGAATCGCTGGTGTACGGTTATGTACATTGCATTTTAAATCCCACTCATTTTGCAGAGTGAATACGAATGAGTTAAAGAAAACACATCTATCTATAAAAGAGTCAACTTAAGAAATTTTAAATACAGGTCATTCAAAAAAAGTCTCTACTTCAAGCCTATTAATGTTAATTGCGAACGCATCGGAATGCCACATTAGCATGAATGGGGCTTACGCTTTGCGTAACGAACGTTGCGATGCTGCTTTTAGCGTGAGGGTACACTGCAAAAGGTGTAGAACGTGTTTCGATGTAACATATTTGATTTAGAACTCGGGCAGCACATGTTCAGGTGTTCTGCGGGTGTTCTGAACATCTACAGAACACATCCATAACACCTAGAACATGTTCGCTCAAAATCACAATTGAACACGCTCTGCAAGCGTTCTTTGAACACATGTGGAGCACATTTTGAACATAATTGGAAGACTTTTGGAACACATTGGGACGTAGGTGTTCGACACTTTTTGCATCGTATGCAGTTTAAACATTGTATTTTTAATTGAAATTATTTTTTAAGCCATAGAACAAACCAATTTTGCTTCACTAATATGAAAAGCGGATTTCAAATTTGCCAGCAGCTATTAGTTCATAAATACCTATTCAAATTTTGATGCTCTCTAGTAAATGTTAAATGGAGTTCTCATTTTAAAATTTCGGTCAGTAACAGGATTAAATCAGAGATTCCTAAAATACCAAAACACTAATGCAAATAGGTCTTGTTAAACAGGTTTAAATACTGACAAAAGTGAGGCCCTATTCCAAAGTAAAAATACCGATGCAAATAGGTCTTTGTAAACAGTCTAAAATACTGATAAAAGAGAGACCTTATTCCAAAGTAGCTGCGATATAAATAGACTCATGTAATAAGAAAGATGTCAATTACAAGTCCGCGCTCGCGATATTACAAGAAATATCCTAACACTAGTTACACTTCTGAAAAGTTCGTGCTACCTTTGGAAGTATTTTATAAACTCAACGACCAACTTTTTGTCGTTAAAAAACTGTGTATTAAGATGCACCCATATTTGAGCAATGTGTGTTAAAAAAAGGCCCGTGGAACTTTTTAAAGGATCCCCGTCTCCTGTTATAATGTTGACGTTTAAGAGGATCTTGCTCCCAAGGTAAGGGCACTATGTCAACACAACGCGTTGAATATTGTGCGTGCGCAGAAGTGGAAGCTGGACTCCAACCATCAAGAAGTTTTGAAATTTACACCTGTTTAAATTCCATTTGTTATGACCCAGATTAGATATTCAGGATTCCTTGATTTGTCTTCTCTTTCAGTTCCAAGTTTAACTCTCGTTTGCTCAATGTTCCGTGCTCGTTTTGGGTGTAACTTTATTGACGCCGAGGAGGTAGAGTTAAAAACAATCAACTCTGCAAAACTCACATGTCGATGCTGGTTGATACTTGCATCTTCAGCGTGCATTGATTTTGGTTTGTTTCACTTTTGACGGTAAATATGGCATTGTGAGAAGGGTACAGGCCGTGTTTTTCCGATGGTTTTTGTTTTCGCAAAGTTTTAATTTTGGCGAAGGCTCATTGTTCCAGAACGTTAGTACAATAAGGCTTGTAATTCCGAGAGGGTTTCTTTGTTGAAAAAATGTGTGCATATTGTCCGTCTATCAAAAGATTCCATATTCCGTAGATAGTTGTTCCCATATCTGACCATTGGTTTTTTGAGTTAAAGGTTAAAAATGGCTAAAATTGTAAAAAAAAGGTCAATTCTATTTTGTGCAGAGGCCCATAGCATAAGTTGCTTCCGTTTGTTAAAATTGAACAAACTGTTCATCTTACTTAAAGTGCTTGTTCCGATTTTTGTATATATCCGTGTTTTCTCTTCTCTATGAGATGCCACCCCTTTGTAACACACTGAACCCCTATCAATTCAGTGGAAACAAACTTGCGGTTTTGAATGTACGCGAAATGCATAATAGTCCAGCCCTGAAGACATAAACGGATGGAAAGGGTGTTTTCACAAAGTGCTTTTTTTCCGGGGGTGCTCCCATTTTTGGGGGTCGAAATTAACTTTTCATGTATCCTGGTTCCCAATTAATTGTAATTGTTTGTGTGAATTAATATTTTTTCAGCCATGACAAATCGATTGAATCATTTTCAAAATCCAAAATGGCTGCCTATGCCTGAAAATTTCAATGGCGCCCCAAAATTAACACTTTCTAACTAATGATAAATATGAACACATGTTAAACTAAACAGTTCTATAATGATTTTAGTGTCCATTTATATGAATTGTTTGGGGTACAAAAATACATTTTTGTCGTTTTCAAAATTAAATGGCCGTCAATACAATAAAAATCCAAAATGGCTTGCCATGAAATGACGCATAATTTGGCCAAATTAAATAGTTATGGGCATAATGCAAGCCACCCTTCGTTTGAACTAAGGGTATGTTTTATCTCTCTAGATACATCTTGAACATTCCAGCAAATTTGCAAGAAAGTTTGTTGCTTTCCAAATGCCTGCCGTTGCCTTCAAATTTTCAAATGGCAATCCAAAATGTCACTTTTTTATTGTACCAATGAAATCCATTTCACGGGTCCAGTTGCATGCCAGTTGATTAATCTTGCCCTCTGCAGTTGTAAGCCAATTAATAGTGTGGACCCCTTGCAGTACATGTCCCTTTCGTGCGTGAGTGGCTATAGCCCCCGGTGACGAACCTCACATCTGAAATGTATATGGGGGTAAGGCTGGCGCTGCCTTTCCCACAACTGGGCATTCCAGTGACAGAGGACTTGAAAACAATGGGGTGCTTTGGGTGATAGACCTCCGAATTGCCGCAAACCAAATTAGTTTTCGGGTGACAATTTTGCTAAATTTCCCAAAAATTGAGTCTTTGGGTGAACGTTTTGCAAATTTTCTGAAAAATGAGGTCTTTGGGCAAAAATTTCAAAATTTTTCCCAAAAAAATTGGGGTCTTTCGTATGATTTCCCAACATGGGGTCTTTGGGTAACCTTTTTTTTTAATGGGGTCTGGGAGCGCCCCCCCCCGGTGTTTGCCTCACTGAGGTATTACATGGCAATTTATATATTAGTGGAGCGGTTTGGACGGCAAAATTGTCGACAAACGAGCCTCCCCCCTCGGTACAACAAACGCAACCACTTTTCTATTCGAAGATAGTAATAAAATCATTTTAAAAAATGATGGTTGTGGTCAAAAACTTTGGTGGCGGGGTTTTTTTTGGGGAAAAAAATGTACGTTTTTGAGCTGAAATAACTAAGAATAGATCAAAGATTTATTAATTTCTTTAGCAAACCAAATTTTAATCATGGATGCAATACTATCAAGCTCTGACATTTATTATAGGTTCCTGTTTTTATGACAATATATAAAGGGTCTAGAATTTAGCCCCAAAATCACTTTTTTCCTTAAAAAAAACCCCCTTTTTATCACGTCACCACAACGAGTATTACCTGAAAACCTTTTAGCAATGATAACCGTAATCACTAACACAAAGCATACCATAAAAATAAGATTTGTAATATTTTTACTTAAAAAAAATTAAAAAATAATTTCGCTTATTTGGCAGCCCAAAATGCATTTTTTGGCCTAGAAAGCATCCCTGCCCACCAAATATTTCAAAACACACCACAACCATCATATTCTTAATCTCATATATTTATCCTTCCAAATAAAAGGGTGGTTGTGTTTTGTTGTACGGAGGGAGGGGTAACTTCGAAAATATATCAACTTTTCAAAAGCCGGCCACTCAGCTATATTCAGCACATTAAATGATTGCACGGGATGGTACATTTCTTGTTCCTATTTAGATAAGCCCCAAACAATTTGTATTTCTCAATCAATGAACAATTTAAGCATAAGGTTCATTTTGTGATCCTCAGGCGCTGCGTCCCCCCACCCCCCCACCCCCCGACTTGCCTAAAAAAGTTGAGATTTGCATATCACCTGGAACCGTTGGCCTCAAGTATAGTGTGTGTGCTTAATCATACGTGTAAATGTCATCTACTCTAGAAGGTCAAATTCCGCAATTTTGTATTTTCAGTCCCGAAATTACAGGCAGCGTTTTTACAAAACATTGCTCATAACATCAAAACGAAAACTGTCAGAATCACCGTAAATCTTTAAAATAATCTTTCTCTCTCGGCGATATCTAGGAACAAGCAAAAGTTACTTGAGCAATGGTTTATCATATATAGGCAATGCGATCAAAAAAGATTAAAAACAACATCGCACATAATTATACTTTTGCTAATTAATTTGTCATTGTGATGGAAATTTTGAAGGTTTTTTCTGGTATAATGCAGCAATTATTTCTGGACTTTGTGCCCCAAAACATACAAATAAATAAGGGGCGGCGCCAGGGTAAAATCCTTGGAGGGCGAAAAATCATAGGGGCGAAACAGTACAAAATGACTCATTTTGGTTAAAAAACAATAATGTTGTGCAATTTATTGCGTAAACCCCTGTTTTTCCCAAAAAATTTTGTTTGTTGAAACTCATCGGGGGGCGGGGCCGCCCTGCCACCCTCTGTCGCCACCCATGCTGGAAAATAATTCACTAGGCATATGTTCATGCTATCTCACTTCACAATTCATTTAAAAAAAAGGTTCACCACTGTCATCAAAGACCAATTTTTGTTGGAAAAATTTCACTCAAAGACCTCTATTTTTTATGAGCCAATGTTTGTATTACGCTGACCCTAGGCCGCTTGTGTTGTTATTTGTCCCGTTTACGGACAGAAAATACAAAATTGCAAATTCTTCCAAGTAGATAGAATTTATTAGGCACACCACAATTACTTAGGCCAACGATTCAGGTGATATGAAATCCTCACTTGTTTTTAGGGAGGTCGTAACCGACGGTTGGGCTAGTGGTTAGAGCGTTTGCCTCACAGTCGGGAGGTCGAGGGTTCGAATCGCGGCCGGGTGCCTACCAAGACTGGTACCGTACTCCCTTCTTGTCAGACGAGAATGGAGTAGGGAAGTTACCACGACGAGCGTACCCGAAGACTAACCCCCTACTGTAGCTTTCCGCTGTAGTTTTGGCAACGTTAGAAACGGAGATAGCAACCGCCGTCTGTGCCATTTTACGGGGACCAAGAGGCTGCCCCGGAGATCACAAAATGCCACCTTTAGTAGGCTTTAATAACTTGGTCATTGATATTGATAATATGTTTGGCTTATATAGGAAAAAGAAATACAATCTTGTGCAATCATTTTATGTCCTACTGAAATATATATAAATGCCCATGTTGAATATCAGAGGTGCACTTAGGGCTATGTAAGGCTCTTAAAGACCCACAATTTCAGCATCGTTGTCACCCCCCAGACCCCCATTTTTTTTTTTTTAAAAATGTTACCCCTTTTTTTTTTTTTTTTTTTGCAAATCTTACCACTCCTTACACAAAGAACCAAATTTTTTGGAAAATTTTTTTTTTGCCCAAGACTCATTTTTTAGAAATAATGCAAAACTTCCACCCAAAAAGACACCATTGTTTTGGAAAGATTAGCAAAATTGTCACCCCAAAACTCCATCCTATTTTGGGGCAATTTGGAAGGCTCTCACCCCACAAACCCCATCGTTTTCACATCCTCTTGTCACCTGAGTTCCCCCTGAGTACGAAAGACACTGTACTGAGGGTTCAAACTATTAATTAAGGCTAAACACCTGGGACATACTCCCACTTTGGAGTTACGCATATGCCTATGTAAGGCTCTAAGACCACCTTTTCACATAATTCGTTGTCGCCCAAAGAAAAAACCCATTTAAAAAAAGGTTCCCCCCTTTTTTTACCCCCATTTTTTTTTGGCAAAATCTTACCACCACTGTCAAAACCAAAGACCCCCCAATTTTTTTTTAGGGAAAATTTTTTGAAATATTTTGCCCTACAACCAAAAACCTCTATTTTTCAGAAATTTTGCAAAACTAACTTTCATCCCAAGACACAATTTTTTTAGGAAAGATTTAAGCAAAATTGTCACCCTAAAAAACCACGTTATTGGGGGGGTGGGGGAATTCGGAGCTCTCTCCAAAAGACCCCATTGTTTTGCATGTCCATTTGGAAGCGGGAGCTAGAGCACTCGCGCACGGAAGGGGTCAAACTATTATTTTGGCTACATGCAGAGGCAAGCTTAATCAATTGCATCAACTGACCCTTGAAATGATCATTTGGTAAAAAAGTGACATTTGGATGCAATTTTGAATTTTGGAGGTACACGTCAGCCATTTTGGAAATGCAAAAATTTTTTGCAATTTGTCTGGATATGTCAAGACGTATCTAGAGAGATAAAACATAACACTTAAGTTAAAACGAAGGGTGGTGTATTAGCCATACTAAATTAGAAGCCAACTTATGCGTCATTTCATGGCAACCATTTTGATTTTCTTGTATTTTGACGGCCATTTTGAATTTGGAAAATCGACACAAAAGTATCTTCTTTGTCCCCAACACATACTAAATGACACTAAAATCTTTAGAACTGCTAGTACACAGTGTCAACATTCTCATTTAGTTTTAGAAATTGTCATTTTGGGTTTGGGCGCCATTTTGAATTTCAAGGCTACAGCCAAGCCATTTTGGATTTTTGAAATGATTGCAATATCGATTTGTCATGGCTAAAATATCAATGCACACCAAAATTACAATAATTGGCACAATCAGGTACTGAAAGTTAAATTCGCCCCCCAAATGTGAGCACCCCGAAAAAGCACTTTTGCGCAACATTTTTTCCAAAAAACTGCCGGGGTGGGATCGTGTTCCCCCCCGGAATTTTTTTAGTCCTAGAAACCACTTCAAACATAAGTGAACACCCTTTCCCATCCGTTTATGTCTGAGAGGCCGACTAAGGGTGCAACGCCATATCACTATTGTGCTATATTGGTGGTTAACCATTAAAACGGTAGTTTTTAAAAAATCTGTATCTTGAAAAGATGTTTTCCAATTAGTCAGGAGAATTGTGGGCACAGGTGGAAATGGAGTACAGATTTTTTCTATTGATTGATTTTTGTCATGCCATGACCTAAGCTAATAATTTCTGGAGGGTGTGCAAAATTTCTTGCAGTGCATTTTCTAGAAATATCCAATATGGCCGCTATCCACTCACTCTCAACTTCATTCAAATGGCCATAATTTAATACACTAGATCCAGGTTTTAAAGCACGAGAATCTTTTGGACCGGTTATTGACTTGATTTGGATCACAACATTACATCAAATCCAATGATGGCCCCCCCTAAAAACCCAATATGCCCTGAAATCTTCAAGTTACCATACTCATCAATTATTTGGTGATAGAGCGTAATCTGTTCTGTCTGCGCTCTATACCAGTAGGAACTCATATCTGACATTTCAAGTGTGTTAATAACAGCTTCCCAATCAAGATGGAAGCCAATATGCTGCCTTTTAATATTTTAAAACCTACGAATTGTCATATGTCATAAATATACGGCCGCATTTTGTAATTTTAAGTATGTTTGGATGTCAAAACAAATATAAGCCAGCTACGAGTTATTAATGCCAAAGACTCATCTCAGACTTTAATTAAACTTTAAATAATCATTTTGGGTGTTTAACTAACATACAATACGATCTAACTGATCGTATATATAGTTTTTAAAGAAGTAAAAAGGCAGCCACAATGGCCCCATCTTAACCTTGTGATGTTAAACGAAACAGAAATTCCAGATCGAACTGTCAAATGGTCAAATCTTAGTCCCAAGGGGGTTAGGGGTGGGGGCGGGGGGGTTAGAGAGGGTTTTATCATACGCTGTTGGGAGTAAAGTAATAAATAGTTGTGTAACTACATATAATTACACATATAATGTAGGTTTACTATTTTTAAAGGCGGGCTGTATTGACTGCCATCTTGAATTTTGAAAATGTCCATTACAGAGAATGCCAACTAAGGGTTTCTAAGTGATCAAATACATGTATCTCATAAAGTGTAAAGCATAACGCATGCATATAGAACTGGAATTCAATAAGCCTCAAACTGCAAAATGTGCAGAACATTTGACGTGTCCGGATGCGTTGAAATGCATTTAGAGGTGTTAAAGTACACTTTTTTGACAAGTGTGATCAATTGTAGACAGATTTTGAACACCTGCAGAACAAATTTTAGGTGTTCAGTATGTATTCAAGTATCGTAAATAGGTAAATGAAGGTGTTAAGATCATTTTTAAATGATTCCAGAGATCATATTGGACCTTTGAGCAGCCATATTGGATTTTGTGGCAACGTAATGATAAAATTACATTACCAGCCAACACTTTCTCCGTGCTTAAAACAAAACCGAGTACCGAGAAAATATTTGTCTCTGCCTGAAATACTAAGGGATTAATTAGTGATTTGGCATGGTGGCAGCCATATTGGATTTTTAAAATAAAAATGGCACTGTAAACAAATTTTGCACACCCTCCAAAAGTATTGGCTTAGGTCCTAATGAAATAAAATTTATCAATAGAAAAAGTCTGTACTCCTTTCCCATCCTCAGGCCTGTGTTCTAAACTTTCTACCCTGACTAAATGTACCGTCAATTTCTTTTTCTTTCGATAAGTTGTACATCAGGTGCTTTGCTGGCCAATCGACGATGTCAATACTCTGCTATCAAGCAATCTGGTTGTGACTTTTTGGCAGTATGCGGAGTTTCACGTGATGTCAACGCACCGAAAATCACTCTAAACTAGATCTGTTTCTATTTTGCTAGAAATTTGCACAAAACCAACATTTCAGAATTGTTTTTAATAATTTAATATTGACGACTAGATAGGATGTGGATTTTAGTATTCGAATTTGTTTCCGTTCGTACACTGAACATGCCATCGAGTCTTTATTTGTCCACCTTTTCTCCGCTCTCTTCTAACCGAAACTAAGACAATCACATTCGGTAGAATTTTTCGTGTTTGCCGTGAAATATCCCTCGTGCGTTGATAATGTAACCATACAATAAGGATTTTGGTCTCATTCCCTGGCTATCACCTATTCATGTCATAGCAAAAATCTGTCTCAATCAAATTCATCAGTCTCCAACCCATCTCGTATTCTTCTATCTTCTCACGTAAACCCCGTGGAGATTATCTTATCCTGTTTAGGCATGTAGCAAAGTGGGGCAGGTCAACCGATTGGCAAGAAAAACACTCCAATATAGACTACTTTGACGACCAAGAGCACTTTCCGATACACAACATTCATTCCCCCCGAGAGCAAGAGGCAGTTTCTGACACTTTAAGTGAATGTAATGGTGAAAATTCACTCTAAAAAGGGTAATTTTGACGATGCTGTGTGGTTCTTGAAATTTGTAGTTTAACAATCCTATGAATCTCCTATTAATCGAGAATGTTCTGTCATCCTAAGTACAAAAGATACACTCTAAAAACAGTTTCCTCAATGTTGATTAACACCGGGATTAAACATACTCATTTTCTGCTGTTGGTAAAAACTTGTTTGCATTTTTTATTAAGTTAAATTCTAAAAAAAACTATTATTAATGTCTCATCTTGTCTTTTGATGTTTTAATTCTTTATCCTTGATGATATGTTATTTGACAAAGCCTTTGGATAGCGATTCAGACTATTGCGAAGAATTTCGAGAGTCGAAAACCTTGCTTATTTTCACCACTCTGCTTCTGTTTACGAGGTGGCCAACCAAAATCCTTCCAGCACTTCGTTGAGTTTCTCTGCTGAAGAGTTGACCAACCCCATTATGACCTTGAACCAGTGTTACCTTTTATGTGTTGAACTACAACACGCAGACAGTGAAAACTACAGTTGTTTATATATAATGAAATATCCCTAAATAAGCGTGATATATTTCGCTGGCTTCTGTTTCGGTATTGCGTGCGGCGTTGTAAATATAGCACAGGGAATAAAGATGGCAGCTTCCATGATTGTTGTACAGTCGTGACATTTGTCGGAATAATCTGGATATTTTTCGCAAGGAATATTCCAATGACCTTGAAAACCATCTGGTACGTCTTATTTAGGGATATTTCATTATATATGTGCCGATAGATTTATGCCAATAAATCCTTTTAAGCATTGGGCTGTGAAACAATTGTTGGTACACATTTTGACACAATTAAACTTTTTTTTGTTTTCTGGTCCCTATATCCCTAACATCTCTAGAGGAAATGGCTACCAACTTGACGATCACCGCAAAAAAATGGAAGTAGTGTTATTTTTTCTGGTTAGGTCTAGTTGCAATTTCCCCCTAAAACAAGGCAGGGATCCTTCCTGTGATTTTTGAAAAGTGCAATTAAATGCAGTTATGTGACATTTAGGGATATCCCTAAGCTGCATTTAATTGTACTTTCCCCCTAAAAATATATTCCCCCTCTTTATTTTTCTAGACTTTGGTGTATTAGGTTTGAAAGGTTTGTTGCAATTATTTTGAGTTTTGCCCATATTTTCTCTCTCTCTCTCTCTCTCCCGCTATCTTATGAAACAGGAATCATTCTATTTCTAAATCATATTTTCTATCTTTAGGTTTATTTTGATATTTGGACAATGTTGTTACCTATCAAATCTTGAAGCGACACAGTGATGACTAAAAATAGTTACACTTTCAGTGAATGATTATTGTTATAATATAAAATCGAAGATATGCTATACTGCTATCTGCATGAATAATACGTCATCAAAACTCCATACGGTCTTCCGAGGCAAACAACTTATGCAACCGATGGAGGGGCGATGACTTCAAATCAACCTCTTGGGTATTAGAGTGGCTTAAAGTAACGTAAGTACTTAAAACAAGAGAGGGAAGCGTTGAAAAGGATAAGGTATGCCAAAGGCGCTAGGGACACTCCGCTAGTCTTTGTTAACACCAAGCCATGTTTTCCAAAATAAAACACATCACGAGAAATAAATCACTTGAAACTTGACAAACTCTTCTTCTACAAGTAGACCAGGTCAAGGTGTTGACGTGGTTGTTAGCTTAGAGATGAGGCGCCATTTCTAATACAACTAGGGCATGTTACAATTGGTCATCGACTGTCAAGTTAAAAAAAATAAAAGTTGTTGTATAACAAGGACTTATATTGTTGATTTACTACATTTTGTTTCTACATTGCATTTAAGTTTAATTAAAGGGTGGTTCTGGAGATATTTGTATAGTGCAAAATATTAAAATATACATTTGGAAGAAACAAGTCCTTTTTTAGTTTTTTAATCAATTCTAAGGTACAAAAAATAATGAAACACCTTTAAGTGTTAACACTTTAAAAACATTCTGCCTCTCAACCACATACCTTTCCGCTTGTTGTGTACCGTTGGATTGCAATGTTAATCTGTAGTACATTGTACAATTATTATTTTTAAGGCTCGAACATCAAACCGATTAGGAAATAGTACGTCTGATATAGATAAAATATCGTTGCCTATTGTTAATTTTGGTTCAACAGTCCAGCCGTTAGGCCAAGGGAATTTGATCCTTAGGTTTTCCTGTTGGAGCGCGCATCAGATTGTCCACTGTGGCAAATATTTCATTATTGTGTGTGAAAAAAATTGTCTTTTTCTTGAAAATTTGATGATAAAACAAATTTTCAGTTGCTCAAAAATATTCAAGCATCCCTTCCTGTTCTTTTAAGCACTCATGGTCATTTTACGCACTTTTGGGGTTCAAGATTATCAACCTCCTCGTGGTGACCCCGGTAAACTGAACTTTTCAGGCGAATGATAATCAACTGATGCTACGCTAACATCGTTGTCTTTTTTAATTTACTCCATTGTTTTTAATTCACTGTTTTGGTTTCTTTTTTTATCTCAATGTATTTTAATCCTGCCCGTAAGAGGACACTATCTGATGCCAAGTCTGGCACACGTGCCACTTATTACGGCAGGCATCATCGGATGACAAGTCAGATGGCATCTCAGTGCGCCAACTAACGGGAAGGTCCTCACTCACTAGGGCTAAGATAAACATCATCGAACACCTCACACATACGCATCAAGTCACTGCGATTCTCCTCCAAGGGACACACGCTACTGACAGGTCCATTCTGAAATCTGCGGCTACACCCTAAGCTGCACACACCGAGAGCGCGACCCACCTTTGCTAGTAACTCATCCCTGGAAACAAACTGCAACCTCACCTGCAGACTAACACCCTGGAATGTCAACACCCAAATTGCAAGGTGTTAATGTCACCAATGTCTACAAAGCCACCTAACCATCGGCTCAGGTCCAGCAATTCTCCACTTATGGTGCACCTGCATTCCGGCTGGCGACTTTAACAGTCATAGCATTACCTGGGGTTACAGGAAAACAACCCTGATGAACTCAACCCTAAAGGACTGGGCCTCAAATTCCGGTGTACAACTTTTGCACGACCCAACCAACCAGACACTTTTCAACCTGGAAAGGTGGAATCGTCTACAACCCTGAGCCGTTGCTTTTTGCAAACATGGACACAATCTCAATTCACCGTACTGTTCGCGACCGATTTCCGCAGTCCCCAACACAGACCATCACTGATTGCTCAGGAGAGCATTGCTAAGCATGTACCAACAAAGCCATTGAAAAGGTGGAACTTCCGCAAGGTAGACTGGGACCGGTTCAAGAAACCTGTGGATCCGAAGTGCCCACCTCCCGACACCAATCTCCTCTAACCTGGACAATTCTTACAAAGCACTTTGTAAACTCTTTATTAATATGGCAAATAAGACCCTCCCCGTTGCTGCCGTCGCAGTTATATCGCCATCCTGGGATGAGGAATGTAATACTCTTTACAATGATTTCTGAATTCTGACCCGGGGAAGAAGCTTCAATCACAGGCTTCAGATCTCCAAACTGCCTTGCAGGAAACGCCGTGAACGCTTGGGAGGAGACAGCCCAAGGAATCGACTCACCCACTCCAGCAGGAAGGCCTGGAAGACTGTAAACCGCCAACAGTGACTGGCCAGTGACTCCAATTGCTGCCAACTCAATTGCTGAGCAACTCCTCACCGAAATGGTCGTTTCAAGAACATATGATAAGGATCGTTTCTGTCAAAAAAGAGTCACCAAACTTGCGTCGACCCCGGCCGTGGACGGCACTTTTTCAACCTCCTCTCACTAGAATGAGCTTCTCCCCCATCAGCCAACTAAAGAGTGGAAAAGGCCCCGTGCCCTATAACTATACCACAGAGTTCCTGATGCAATTCGGCCCCCTTGTCTATATTGGCTCCTGGGGTTCTACACATGTACCCTTACCAACAGTTCTACCCAAGATCTGGAGGAGAGCTACTATCATCGCACTCCCCAACCAAACAAGCCTGTCGACAAACTCTAAAACTACCGCCCAATGTCACTATTGTGTCTTCCTTTAAACTCCTTGAGTAGGATGATCCTGGCCCGGCCTGAGCCCGTCGTTGACCCCATCTGCCTACGAACAAGCAGGATTTCGCCGTGCCGGAGCACTGGCCATCAATGTATAAATCACAATGATATTGAGAAAGGTTTGAACAGGGCGTTAAGGCAGGCGCCATCTTGGCGGATTAATGCAGATACGACAACCGTGTGGTCCAGGATGCCTGACACTCAAGCTTCTCAGGACCATCCCGGATCGTCACCTTGTACAATTCATATGTAACATGCTTGCAAACCGTAGCTTTATTCTCAAGACCAGTGATGGGCAGAGAAGTCGTCTGCGTCGTCTGAGAAAACGGAGTACCACAAGGATCTGTACTGGCTCCTATGCTGTTCAACTTGTATATCAGCGATTTACCTCAAACAACATCTAGACAATATGGCTACGCCGACGATCTTGCCCTCCTCCACTCGGACAGCAACTGAACAGAAGTAGAAAGCACACTTACTACAGACATGGCCCTACTTGCAGCATATCTCAAGACCTGGAGACTGAAGCTGAGCGAAGCCAAGACCACCGCTACTGCCTTCCACCTCAACACCAAAGAGGCTCATCGCCAGCTTCAAATCAACCTCAATGGAGCGCCTCTGCCATACAATCCTACACCAACCTACTTGGGAGTGAAGCTTGACCGGCAGCTTACTTACCGGCAGCACCTCGAGTCCGTATGCGCCAAGGTATCTTCGAGGAATAACCTCCTGTGCCGGCTTGCTGGGTCTTCTTGGAGTGCCGGCCCAACGACCCTACGCACCACTGCCTTGGCTCTGGTCTAAAGCGCTGCTGAATATTCCGCCCCAGCATGGTGCAACAGCTCTCACACAAATAAGCTGGACACAGTACTCAACGAGACCTTGAGAACCATCACTGGCTGCCTCCGTCCTACTCCATCTGAATTCCTACCAGTGCTTTCAGGCATTGCACTTGCAGTACTTCGGAGAGAACACCACACGCACAAACTAGTGAATAAGGCCCTGCTGGACAACAAAACACCTGCTACATAACACTGTCAAGGAATCACACTAACTCGGTAGACAGAGACTGCGCTCTCGCCGACCTTTCTGCCGACACGCTGCTAAAATCTCTCAACATCTTACAGACATGGAATACTGCCTTTTTTTTTTTTTTTTTTTTTTTTTTTTTTTTTTTTTTTTTTTTTTTTTCTCTATTACACCTAAGACAGAACTACCACCTGGCAGCAATCTCCCTCGCAAGGAATGGGTCACCTTAGACCGGATTCGCACAGGAGTCGGTCGCTTCAATAGCAATATGCACCGTTGGGGGCTGGGGCCATCGCCAGCCTGCCAATGTGGTTCTCCATCACAGACTGCGCATCACATTCTCAATGAGTGCCCTACCTTTCGTTCACCAGTTCACACAGATTTCTCAAACCCCAACCAATCAACAGTGAGTTGGCTCCAACGCTTACAACATATTTAGCTGCTGCCTCATACGCAAGAAGAAGAAGAAGAAGAAGCACTTAACTTAAGGAGGGGTGTCACAGTATGCCATAAATAATGAATTTTTTTTTTTTTTTTTTTTTTAATAATGAATTTCCTCCAGATTTTTGTCCCGCTTGTCATAATACTGGGTGCAAAAAATGCTTTGACTGATTTTTAAACTTTTGAAGAAATGAATATGCAAATACCCCTGTTTTATTAATTAGGCACTTGCAAACTTTGTTTTATGTAATAGTATATTCAAGATGCCTTTAGATGTAATAATGAAACGACAGTAAATAATGAAATGACAGTAAATAATGAATAATGAAATCCGGACCTCGTCACCTTTTAAAAATCTCCAACAGGAAACTAAGAATCAAATCCCATTGGCCTTATCATGGCTATGGTCCCGACAGGCAAGCGTGCAAAGTAAGCAGTCTTGAATGCCCGGGCGATAAATTTCCATTGCCGTCACTTACTAATAGGCCGCGGGAAATCCAATATTTCAAACCGCTTCATCTTTAAAGTTATAGTAGGTTTCAGCGTCCATGGTACCTCATGCGCATTATCTGAGACAAGTATAGCTAAACGAGATCGGAAATTGTCAATTGAAAGGATAAGCAGTGATTTGCTGATCCGAAACAGAGAAAAAATCATCAAATTCCTCTGTTGTTATTTTGTTACTAGTATGGATGTGCTAACATAACCTACAACCTTTTACGAAGTGGTAAGCTTGAAATCCGTCTATTAAAGACAAGCTAGTACTTTTTATTGATATTCTTCTGTAATTTTCTATACGTGCGTAATCGGAAATTCCCCGACTGGAGATCCAAAAACCTTTCCCTATGAATATCCAAGCTAGTCTCGTACCATTTCGATCAGTGTCGTACCATTGTTCAGAAGCAACTGATTGAACAGACTGATTCTAAACTCCTAAGCGGACAGAGAAGATAATTCAATAAACTAGCGCGTGCTCTTCTGCCTTGGAGGACAACCGGTTGATCCCGGGATAATGAGCGTGTAACAATATCACTGACCTATCTACTCCAACTAAAGTGAGGGACACCCGTTGTTTACACAATATACGTCGTACAGTCACAGTCGTGGATTTTGAAACTCATCTATCACATTTTTTTGTTGGCTCGTATCCACAAGTCCATTGGTAATTGCTTGTGGTGGTGTCCAGGATTTATTCATCTAGTGTGCTGATCCGGGGCCGCGTGTATGGCAGCCATAAAGGCCATTAACGTCTTGGCTGCAAACGCGGTGCGAGAAAGTAGCAACGCGTTGCGACATTCGCTGGCAACGGCGTTGCGACATTTCAGCAACGCGTTGCGGTGTCGGCCAATCAAATCATGAATTTCTGTGACGTATTTTTCAAAAAATAGACCCCCAGCGCGTTGCTAGTAATCTTTGCAACGCGTTGCAAACCTTCACGACGCGTTGCGGGCTTCACAACGAGTTGCGAGCTTTCACAACGCGTTGCAAATTCGCAACGCGTTGCTGGTTACAAGCCATAAGGGACATAACGTAATGCCAGCAATTGCCGCAACCGTTTGTGAGAAAAGCCACAACGCTTTGCGACATGTCGCCAACGCTTGCGACATTTCAGCCAACGCCGTTGCGATATTTCAGCAACGCGTTTATACGGTGTCGGCCAATCAAAATCATGATATCTGTGACGTATTCAAAATATAAATCTCACACTCAAACTGCGTTGCGAGCTTTCACACGCTTGCAAACCTTCACAACGCGTTGCCGGCAATACGTTATGACCCTATTGCCTTCACAACGCTTTGTGAAGTTTGCAACGCGTTTTTGAAGTCGCCACGCGTTGTGAGGCTTGGCAACGCGTTTGTGAAAGCGCATAATGGTCATAAGCGTATTGCCGGCAACGCGTTGTGGATCTATTTTTTTGAAATACGTCACAGAAATTCATGATTTTTATTGGCCGAGGCCGCAACGCGTTGCCGAAATGTCGCAACGCGTTGCACTCTCAACACTCCGTTGCGGCAATACTTATGACCCTTATGGCTTGTGGGACCTCGCAACGCTGTTGTAAGCCACCGCGCGTTGTGAAGCTTGTAATGCGTTGTGAAGGCTTTGCAACGCATGTGATTTTGCACAACGCGTTGCTAGATACTTTGCAACGCGTTGTGGGTCTATTTTTTTAATACTCACCGAAATTCATGATTTTGATTCGCCAACACCGCAACGCTTGCTGAAATGTCGCAACGCGTGCCGAAATGTCGCAACGCGTGCTACTTTCTCTCAACGCGTTGCGGAAAGTTATGGCCTTTATGGCTTGCCATACGCGTGTATCCTATACGGACGCTCCAACATGACCCGCAGTTTTGAGACTGGGTGCGATTGGTAACATTCAGGGGTTTTGTACCCTACACTTATTGAACACTGACTGCGATTACATGTACAGTTGTGCCTCTCTGTACACGGGACCCGACGGCTACGTCCCCTCCGAAGGACGGGATGCTTCATGATCATTTGCCCATTCCAAGTGAAACCATGAGGAGGCGGTATTCTGTATTTATCATAGCTGGTATACAGAATCAAATTCAGAATTGATAGTAAACCGGATAAGTCCCAGCAAGTGCCACGACCCCCACGGTATTCGAACCCGGGATTTTTTTTTGATGGTAATTTGGGCGCCCAGGGCCCAGCACCCTAACCGCTAGGCCACGCTCACCCACATCACCATGGTAAGAAGTTTTAATTTAAAATCCAAGTATATGTATTTAATGACATTCACTATTACAAACATATTATATTCCACCATAACTCCTAACTTCTCCTGATTTGATTTGACTTTATTAGGCTATCAGCTTAAAAAGAATATAACATTAAAACATATTCGCTTCCCATGAGCCAGCGATTCGATAAAACGGCCCATTGTTTTTTTTTTTATTGCACGACGCTAAACCTGCAAAAATAACAATTATGTCTACATTAAACCGGTAAAGAACGTTCAAATTATGTCTGCATTAAACCAACAAACCTCTCAAGTTACCCTTTCTTTATAATGATATTTAATATCGGAAATATCGTTATTTTTTAAAATCTAAATATCTTCAAATAACACTTCCTCGAGATATTTTTTATAAAAAGCAAAATGAAGCAAGATTTTGTTCATAAGCAATATTCAAGCTTTTAGTTGTTCAAATGGAAATATCACAAATCTGTCGAGAATTGGTAATTTCTCACTTTCTGTGCTGGGACCAAGTGAATTCAAACCATTAGATCAGGAATGGTATTATCTGTATCATGGGATTTGGGTATTGAAAATGACGATTGTGTTATGTAACCAGCGATTCTTATTACTTGCATCATCCAACCACGATTATACAAAGATCACGTAGCGGACAATAACGTGATCAGGTAATTTTCGTTCAAGTGTTCCAGCTTTTTACATTTTAATCCATTATGTATGAAGTATTGCTTCATTTTCTCACAGGTAAGCGTACAGTGCATTAAAGCCGCCTGATAGTTGACATTAAATGAATTTATTATTTTAAGTAGCATTTTTAAACACTTGTGAAGCTTCTTGCAATTTCATTGGTTACTGCCTGTGTATATACAATGATTACACGGCCCGTGTAAATCGAGTTATTTTTAGTCGTGTTTTAGTTACTGTTTTAATTCATATACGCGCGAGTCTATTTCCGTTGCGTGTACGTTGCCGTTCATTGATTCGTCAATTCTTTTAGTACTATTAGTAGGTATTGGCGACTTTAAGACCCTATAATGATGATAAAATAGGTTACTGCCTCATATTATAAATATGTTTAAGAATGAGAATAAAGGTCATGTTTTTAGCCTCTGATGTGTATCTGTTGTGTACTACATTATGAACACGGGCAATTAATTTGTCATTTGACAAATTAAAATTCGTCAGGCATTAATTTGTCATTTTAAAATGTAAATTTAGAGGTAATGAAATATTTTGTAATCATGAAAACTAGTTTAAAATATGAGAAGGTTATCTTCCAGCATAGAAGACATGTTTCCAGCACTGAAGTACATTATTATGAATAATAAAACAACTGATTTGCATTAGTCAAATAAGACACTTTTTTGACTAATTAATATTCTCAGTGAACAACTTGGCCTGCGGTCTCGTTGTTCTACTTAAAAATACTATCGCACGTGTTTATAGTACACAACAGATACACGACAGAGGCTTAAAACAATACCTTTATTCTCTAACTGGCACATTTCAATAAAATTTCTTCAATTTGCTCTCAGGTGATAGTCTAGGACCTTGGAAGAATACAGATATATTTTAGCACAAAACATATATGGTCGATTTTCATGGAAACGGTGCATTTCAGAAATTTGGTTGTCTTGGTTAAGTCTTTTCAACAATGCTTTATGGAACAAAACGGTATATTCGATGAGGAGACCGGTGAGCTGCATGTGGGCAGAATATAGTTTTTTTGCCTTGCTTCCGTTTTCTTTTCTATGAGATAGTTGCCTTCAAACATCGAATACTAATAGGAGAAATTGATATCCAAACAAAACACAACATCAAAATTATTTTTAAAAATTGAAAAAAAAAGGACGGACGGTACTTATTTTGTTTTGCCAAGAAGCCATGAATGTTATTAAACACATAATGCACCAATTGTTCTAAGACGAGACTTATAGATAATGTCAACTGTAATAAAATCATTGACGTCATCTAGCCTCTCCAATATCTCGTCCCATAAGTAGAGTTATGAAACAAGCGAATGACCGGCTTAAAGGAATATGTTAATGATTCTGAAATATTCTGGAAAATTTGGTATGGATGGAAAGCGTAAGTAACGTATATTACATAAAAAATCAAAATAATGTTGAAAATTGTTGAGTATTTTCCCTTTTAATTTTCAGCCCAAAATTTCTCGAAAACGGATTCGACAAATCCAATCGCAGGCAAATGGGGACGTCAAAGTGATGACCATCCATAATTTACGTCGTTATGTGGCCCATATATCGCGAGTGTTGCCACTTTCCTATTACTGCGATCGATGTTTGATATCAATAATAATTAAAACACAACGAAATGAAACAAAATATGTAATTCTGTAACTTATTTTCAAATTTTTATTATTACTTTCATTATCCATCAATATACCAGTGTCAGCATAACAATTCGAGTCAACACGAGGTTGTGGACATCACTTTGACGTCAAGAGGAGAGCAAAAATTTGGGCGCTTTGATCAATGAAGCCGTGGCGAAAACTCCGACCGTTTCCGTCTGTCAAAAAGCAAACATTAAAATGCCTCTATTTTGAATTTTACAGCAAATGTATATTTGTCGGGATTTCGTTGCGATGTATGTACATATATTTATGAATGGGTAAGGTCAACTGAAAGCTTTGACAAAATCTTGACATATTACTTTTAATCTTGACTATCAATTAAGACTACCTGGTTGATAAAGATGACGGTTTTCCAAACTTAGCGGACTCTCTAAAACGTAATCGCCGGTGTACGGTTATGACATTGCATTTTAAATCCCACTCATATTTGCAGAGTGAATAAGAATGACTTAATTGAAAACACATCTATCGAATTAAAAGAGGTCAAAGAGTCATTCAGAAAAGTGACGATTACTTCAATTCCTATCAATATAATTGCGAACGCATCAGCGGAATACCACATTTTAGCATAATATATGGCCGTATTTTGAATTTTAGCATGTTGTCAAACAAATTATACCAGATAAGAGTTTATTAATGTCAAAGACATAATAACATACATTAATTTAAATTTTAATAATTCATTTTGGGTGTTTGTAACTAAATTACAATACAGATGTACCGTAATTTATAAGTTTTTTAAAGAGGTAAAAAGGCAGCCATATTGGCCCCCATCTTAACATTTTTGCATGTTAAAGAAACAGAAATTCCAGATAAGAATGTCAAATGGTCAAATACTTATCCCATACCTTAATTTACACCTTTATAATAATAATTAGTTAATGTAACTACATATAATAGACATATAATGTAGGTTTTACTATTTTGAAAGGCGGCTGTATTGGCTGCCATCTTGAATTTTGAAAATGTCCATTACAGAGAAATGTCAAATAAGGTTTCTAGTGATCAAATAGATGCATCTCATAAGTGTATAGCATAAAGCATGCATATCAAGCCTCTAAACTGCAAAATGTGCAGAACACTTGTCGTGTACGGATGTGTTGGAAATGCATTCTAGAGGTGTTAAAGTAACACTTGCAGAGTGTGATCAATTGTAACAGATTTTGAACACCTTCAGAACATATTTTAGGTGTTCAGTATGTATTCAATTAGCGTAAATAGGTATAATGGAGGAGTTAAGATCATTTTAATGAATCCGAGAGCAAATTTGACTTTTGAGCAGCCATATTGGATTTTAGTGGCAATGTAATGATAAAATTACATTACCAACACTTTCTCGTCCTTAAAACACCGGAAGAGTACCGAGAAATATTTCTCTCTATCGGAAATACTTAATTAAGGGATTTTTAGTTGAATTTGGACATGGTAGTAGCCATATTGGATTTTCAAAAATGCACAATTTAAAAAATTAAATTGTGGCTTAGGTCCTAATAACTAAAATCTATCAATAGAAAAGTCGGTGGGTACTTCATTTCCATCCTTCAGGCTGGGTGCGCAAACTTCCACCTCCTGACTACTTTGCGCAAACGTCGAACGTTGCGATGTGCTTTTGTGCAGGTACACTGCAAAAAGTGTACAACGGGTTCAATGTAACAGATTAAATTAAAACTCGGCCAGAACATTTTTTCGGTGTTCTACATGGTTGGACACTACAGGACACATCCATAACACACTGGAACAGGTTCTGCAGGTGCTCAATATCACAATAAACCACGCTCTTCAAATGTCTTCTTGAACACATTTTGAAACCATATTGGAAAGAACTTTTAGAACCATTCGGATGCGCAAAGTGTTCGGCACTTTTTGCAAGCGCATGCAGAAGTTTAAACATTCTACTTGTAATTGAAATTAGTGTTTTTTTTAAGCTATAGAACAAAACACAATTTTGTTTATATTTATGAAAAGATGATTTAATTTGTGAGTAACAAGATAGTTCAAAATACACTGGAGGTGTAAATTTGAAGCCATCTAGTAGTAAATGTTAATGGAGTTCTCATTTTAAAATTCGTCAGTAACAGGGTTAAATCAGAAATTCCTATTATAAAAATACCAAAACACTGATGCAAATTGGTCTTGGAAAACAGTGTAAACTTACTGAATTTTAACTACTTAGTTTCCAGGAGAAATATTCAGTTTAAATACTGAAAAAGAGAGACCCTATTCCAAAGTAGCTCGAAATTAAGATGTCAAATTACAAGTCCGCGCTCGCGATATTACAATAAATAACAAACACTTCTGAAAAGTGTGCCACTTTTTTTGAAGTATGGTATAAAATAACGACAACCATTTTGTCGTAAAACGTGTATTAAGACAATATAACGACCGAATGCGTATGAAAAAGACGTGACGTTTTAAGAAGTCCGTCTCTTTATAATTTGACGTTTAAGAAGGATCTGCTCCCGGGTAAGGGGTAAAGGCACTATATCAACCACACGCGTTTTTGAATGTTGTGCGTGCGCAGACTTGTGACGTGGACCCAACAATCAGAGGACGTTTTGGAATTTACACTTGTTTAAATCATTGTTGTGACAATAAGAGATATTCAGGATCAGAGGTTAAGGTTGCAACGAGGGAGATTTCAAATAATAGGTGTCCTTACAAAATATTGAAAAATTGTAGATTTTGGTACTGGTGTTGTTGTGATCCAGGGGGGCGGTCGTTTTTCTGTCGGTACATAAGGTCCGTCGGTACATTTGTCTAAATAGCGTTAAGGTTTTTTAGCGTGTGGTGTGATGCATGATAGAGGTTACATGTTTACTAAATAACTGTAATTGGTCAATTCTATACCCTATTATATTTTTTGCGTTGGCAAACATTTTTCTCAGTCCCCTCCTTCCCCCCCCCCCCCCCTTCAAAATTTTGAGCGACGGTTAAAAAAATTTTGTGTCAACCGGCGAGCGTAGCGAGCGAGAAAAAATGTTGTCGGTTACAATACACGGGGCGGTAAATTCAAAAATCTGTGCCCCCTCGTCAAACAAAATCCTTGTCTACGCCACTGTGTAGATCAAAAATATCCCATATAGGATTAAGCTGAGAATCGTTATTGCGTACAAAATGTGAACATTATCTTTATAGGAGCAAATACGAATTACCGATGTTTTTATTGAAATTAAGTATATACAAATCACCCTTTCTTTCATTTTTTCGCCATTTTCTGTAACCAAATTAAAGGTAGAAAATCTATCGAGTGATATTATTTGAATATTGACATATAAAGCAAAACGGATGACTTCTTGAATCTCTCGTTCACCTTTAAATTCCATTGAATTTTTTGCAGTTTCCAATTTACTTTGTTACATGGCTCGTTATGCGTAACTTCTTTTGCACCCGAGGAGATAGAGATAAAAACAATTAACTCTGCAAAACTCAGAGGTCCATGTGGTTGGTGCTTGCATATTGAGCGGTGCATTTATTTTTGGGTTCTTCACTTGACGATAAATAATGCATGTAAGAAGGGTACAGGCCGTTTTTTTCCGCAAGGGTTTTGTTCCGAAAATTTTAATCCGAAGCTTCTTCTTCTTCTTATTGCGTTTCCACAAGTCATTGTGGTGGTGTCCAGGATTTAATTTATTCAAAACTGAGGTGGCTTTTAAACCTGGCGCTGGGTAGCATGATAAGGACGCTCCTAACATAGCTCATCGTTTCGACGGTTAGAACAATAGGTTTTGGTTCTGAGGAGATTTCGGTGTTGAAAGTATGCCGTTATTGTCCGTCTAGTCATAAGGAATTTCTAAAATGGTAGAGTTTGTACCATCTGAACATTGATTTTGGAAGTCCTATGTAAAATGGCTAAAATTGTAAAATAGTTCAATTTTATTTGTACAAAGTTCAAATCAGAAGTTGCTCCGATTTTATTAAATTGAAACAAACTGTTCATCTTTAATGTGTCAAAATTAGGAATAGTTTGTCAGCATTTGCAATGCGTTAGTTATCATGTTATGTGTCAAAATAGGCCAACGGGGCAACATAATCCAATTGACATGGACCTTCTTTGACCCTTTTTATCTCGTTAACTAAAAATTAACCAAAACGATACTTTTTGGAAGTCCTCTTCCTTAGGCAAAATGCCAAATATTGAACATATAATCAGAGGCAACTTACATGTTGACCTCTGTACAAGGTGCGATTGAGCTTTTCACATTTAGTCCTTTTTTTGCCCTATAACTCCAAAACCGTAAGTGGTAGAACAATATAGAGGCTATAAAGACATCCAGATAAAGATACTTTGCAGCTAAGTTTGCCGTAACGTTAATCAACAAATAGGTCTATAACATGAACATGATAGACTCGTACTCATTGATATTGAAACCACAAAGGTTACTCGCGTGCATGCCGTGGCAATCAACTCCGGCGTGTTTCTTGTGTTAAAACGCCATTTCCGTCGTTATGCTTGAATAAAGGTCGCCGGAGTTATTTATTATAAAATCGCTCTCACCCATAAGTGTGCTAATTTGTCTTAATTCATTCAGTGTGAGGGATAAATAAAAGATCCAAAATGTCAATTTGAAAGATCTTGAGGGCACACTATTTTTCATTGAAACAAAACCTCCCCCGTTTTCGCATGCCAGAGAAATGGACATGCTTGTGGCAAGTACTGATGTCGTCTAATCAGGTGAAGAATGTATCAAGACGTCTAGAGATACCAACGAAATGGACCAAGGTTTCATGATATTACGCCGGGAAGATTCTGTAACCTGACCCACTGACACACTTGTTCTGACACACTTATGAGTTCGGAAACCCTTAACGGAATATAAACATGTTCTTTTAAGGGTTTCCGAATCATAAGTGTGTCAGAAAAAATTGGTCGGATGGGTAAGGTTACGGAAACCAAAGAGGGTTCTATATAGATAGAGAGGCAAAACGTACGTAATCTTTAGAAATACACTGTCTCGCATGTTTTGCCGACCACAAAAGAAAACATAGGAGCACACAAACGAACTTCTTCAAAACATCAATTAGGTCATATGAAAAGGCGCGCCACGCTTAATATAATTAACCTTGGCTGGGTCACTTGTATAGCGCTTACCAAAGCACAGAAAGCTTAGCCGGGCCAAAATTCTTTTTCAAATGACATGTCATCTATTTTGCTCATAATAATTTCATAGACACTTAGTGCAATGTGTGTTGCAAAAGAATCAAAAGTCCATTTAACGAAAATGTCAGTGTTTAGTTGATATCGTCTGGAATGATACTGGACATTGCTAATATGCACAAGGCGGCAAACCACACTTCTCAAAAAATTTCCCATCCATGATATCGTTCCATATACCGTTTTGCTAGTTCGATCTTTCGTGTTGTACATTCAATTCACATGGACTATCGGAACCTCGTTTGTCACAACGCATCGGAATTCCCCTGATGTACATGCACGGGACCCCATGCAGAATTGGTTGAAAAAGATCACAGAAAACATTATGCATGGTTTGCAGGGTGTGTGTTGTGACGTCGAATTAGCACGACGTGCCTAGCTTTGTTGGTGGTTTAGTATCCTTTGGAGTGTGCATCAAGGGAGTGCGGTGGCCCGGCGGCAAACCTAGAGACTCATTTTAAATATTGTTGAGTGTCGGGTAAAAGTGTGTTCGGGGAGTACCAACAATTAAAGCAATGGGCTTGCCTTCCGATTCTTCCACATACTGTGGGTGGCCGCTTTGCTATACACTAATCGGTATGATACAAATTAATGTATGTGTTAGAGGTGGCCAGGTGTAATATAGTGTACCTGGATCATTGCGCTCAAATACTCTTTTTTCTCATAAATTGCAATGCGAGCTTAGGTGAAAAGATTGTATTCATTGAGGCGGTATATTTAAATCCAGACGACTGCCGTGTCATTTCATTCGTGGTGGGCATGGGTTAGAAAAAATCTACCACCCACCAATAGACACCCAACCTCCAACAACGATATTTTGGGCGGATTGTTTGTATCGAATTGACCATATGGGGTGTAGACAAGCACCCAACTAATAACTATCCGGCATATTCAAAATGTCAGCGCCCAGCACCGGACGACTGTTGTGAATGGGGTTCCCACCCCCTTGACGGAAACTCCCTATAGGCCTTTTGATTGCGGGTCATTAAAATCAAATTGTTGTAAGTCCTCGGAAATCTTGAACTGGAAAGACGGATTACCGAAGAAGTTGCATTGACACACTCAGGCATGAAGAGCTCCTCTCAGGCGCGAGTTAATGTCATGATCACAGAGCAGACCATTCCTATGAGCCAATGCAGTATCAATTCCCTTACCACAGTTCAGTAGCTTACATTCACCAGTGTATTTAGAAAATACATCCCCTGATTGTTAGGTATGTATTGACAGCCAGACACCTGAACGTAAGTTATGGCAGTGCTGTACAAGTTAAAACCCACTGAACATCTATCCTGGTGGATTGGTATTACAGTGTTGAGTCAATAAAAAACCCTACGTCAGAATGTAAAAAAATAATTAAACAGTTAAGGAAGTTAAGAATATTTTTTGCTGAAAGTTTGCTTTGGTCATAAAGGGGGATAAACAGGCTTTCGGGAAAAACGTATTGGTTGTCATTTGGAACTTTGGAGAAGAAGTTATGACTATTTTGCTGACAAAGACTTAAAATTCTGTTTGGCCAATTTGAGCAAAAAAGATTCATCGTTTACATAGAGTACCATGGTCTTCAGCGGTTGATTTGAGTAAAACCTTCAATACATCAAGTTAATATTGTCAAAAACAATGAAGGTGGGAGGAATCATTGTAGGATTTTATTAACAATTATATCCCGGAGATTTCAAAAGAAAATGCTGAAGTGAACAATTTTCAATTGCCCAAAAAGGAACGGTCAAGATAGATGGGGTAAGACACAGTTTACTTTGCCATAAGCAAGATTCATGGTTTGAATCTACAACGAAACTGGGAGCAAAGGAGACCATAGAAGGCTTTGTAGCAGACTTGAAAACAGGGCTTATTAATTTTCTGTTTTAATCCTAATTATTTACAGAAAACTTCAGTTTTAGTACTCTTGCAATTATGGATGCTGAGTTACTGGTATTTGTGCATAGAGATGTAAAAACAAAAATCTGAACACTTTTCATTAGTTCAGGAACTGAGGCATCGCATGGGTAGTGATGCAATAACTGTTTGTCTCTTTATGATTGAAACAATGGTAATTTATTTGATTATTGATTTTGATTTGCTATTTTACGTATAATTATGTTACACACAATAGACGTTTTATTCAAAACTGATGCTTTTTTTGTCAGGAAGAAACCGATACAAATGAAATTGCATATGTGAATTATCTTTGATAAGAGTTAGGGTACGCCGGTGCAGTCTCTCCGAATTGTATGGCTAAAATAGGCCAAACAGAATTTGTATGTCTCTCCGCAAAATTGGCATTAGTTGCTGAACTGAAGTCCGAAAGAAAGACACCAAATAAAAATCTGTGATTAGCCTGTTGTATTTGGTAAATACCAAACAAACATTCAAGCCAAATAAATGTTTAACCTTTCAAGAAAAAAAAAATATTTCCTGAATGTAGTGTTTTTTTTTTTTTAAATTTTGACTCACACTGTATTGTAACGTTACTCAGACTTATTGCATCCAGAGAAATGGCGGATATGTTGCTGTCCTGAGATTGAACAAACAAATTGATCATTCATTTTTTGGTTTCACTGACTTCGCGCGACTGCATTTTTCGCAGCAGAGTCCTTATTAATTGGTACACTTGTATGATTTTCCACTTGTTGGAGTAAAAGAGGTGGATGACCTAACAATGCAACACGTTTACCAAATACCTCATAGCTTGCGAATAAGTTGTACATCAGGTGGCTTTGCTGGCCATCGACGATGTCAATACTCTGCTCTTCAGCAATCTGGTTGTGACGTTGGCAGTATGCGGAGTTGCATTGGATTTTTATTTGTTTGCCAAAATTACACAAAACCAACACTTCAGAATTTTTTGGTTAATTAAATCTTAGGAAACGACTAACAGGATGTTGTATTTTAGTATTTCAAATCTGTTTCGTACACGGAACATGCCATCATCTTAATTTTCTACGCTCTTCTAACTGAAAATAAGACAACTCACATTCGGGTAGATTCGTGTTTTACCACGGAAATTATAACTCGTGCTTGATATGATTAAACAAGACCAATAACGGATTTTGTCCTCATTCCTGGCTAGACCTATTCAAGTCATAAGCAAAAATGCTTCTTCAAATATTCAGCAGTCTCCAACCTAAGACGAATAGCTCCAACCCATCTCGTATTCGTCTCACGTTAACCCCGTGAGATTATCTTAATCAGGTTTAGGCAGTACAAGTAGGCTAGGTCAACCGATTGAAAGAAAAACACACTCCAATATAGACTACTTTGACGATCAGAGAGAGCATTTCAGATACACAACGTTTCATTCCCCGAGTACAAAGAGGAGGTTCTGAAACTTTTAGTTGAAATGTAATGGTGAAAATTCACCCTTAAAAAGGGTACTTTTTGACGAGCTGTGTGGTTATCTGAAATTTGTTAGTTATCATCCTATGATCATCATATTAATCGAGAAGTTCTGTAATCTAAGTACAAAAGATTACACTCTAAAATTGTTTCTATTGTTGATTGAAACACGGAATTAAACATATCCCTTTTCGGGTGCGCGTAAAAACTTAGTCAAGTTGAGTTAAACCTAAAACTTTGCCGCTTGTTGGATAAAATGCACTCCGCTCGCTTTGTCTTTGACTAACATTTTACTCGAAAAAAAAGTGGCTACCTTGCTACCTTTTAAATGAACATTTTTACATTGATTAAAAGGCAAAATTTTTAGAGTGTTATATAGCTTGCATGTATCTTATTTTGGTATAGTAGTACCATTGCATTCGGTTATTTAAAGTTAAGTATATTACTTATCAGACCATCTGCCAATAAAAAATATTATGACGTAGTGTTATTCCAAACTCTGTGTATAAAACAATTCAACAAATGCCGGTAGGGTACCCATTACAAATTGAAACACAGGTGGCCTTCATCAAATCAATAATTACACTTAACCATAAATTAATAGGATAAATAAATGTCGACGGCGACATTAATTATAAAAATTAAATTTTCAATCACTCGCTCTCTCTCTGCTGTCTCTCTTATAGTCATCTCCCTCTCTAAACCAGCTTTCTCTTCTCGCTGCGCTCCCATCACCCTCTAGTAGCGTGCTCGAGATTCACGATTATCTTATGAAAACAGGAACTCATTCTGTTTCATAAGGGTTTTTTAACGTTGTGATTTTACTATATTTAGGTTTTGATTTTGATTATTTGGACAATTTGTTACCTGGTCAAAATATTGAGCGACACAGTGATAACTTAAAAATAAGTTACAAGTGCTTGAATGATTATTGTTATAATATAAAAATGAAGCTATGTTATACTGCTATCTGCATGAATAATAAGTCATACGAAAACTCATTACGATCTTCCGAGGCAAAAAAAGTTATGAAACGATGGAGGGGCGATGACTTCAAATCAACCTCTTGGGTTTTGGAGTGGCTTAAAGTAAAAGTAAAACGTAAGTACTTAAAACAAGAGAGGGAAGCGTTGAAAAGGATAAGGTATGCCATCTAAAGCTCTAGGGACACTCTGGTAAGGGTTTGGTAACACCAAGCCATGCTTTCCGGAATAAACACAGTTATCAACAGAAACAAATTACTTAAAAACTTTACAACATCTTCTGTTTCTTTACCGTAGACCAGGCAAGGTGTTGACGTGGCTTTTTGTTTATAGTTAAGGGGCCATGTCTATTTCTAGACTATGGCCGGTTACAAATTGGTCATCGCCTGTAGTTACAAAAATGACAATAGTTGGAAGAACAAGGTCGTATGTTTTTTAATTTACTACATTTTGGTTCAACATTGCATATTTATGTGTTCAGTTTAATTAAATGGTGGTTCTGGAGTCCGGAGAAAAATTTTTATGGTGCAAAATATTAAATAATAATAATTTAAAAAATGCTTCATTGGCGCTCTACAGAAGATCACAGCGCCTTACAACAAATCTTAAATTGCCAATTAAAGCGGCAAACTTGGCACATTTTTCCAATTCACAAAATATGAATTTCTTCTGTCTTTCTTCAAGTTTGCTCTCCAATTGATAAGTCAGGCCAATGAAGAACAGAGATAGATTTTACCAAATCACATAAAAATAGCATAACCCCAAAACAGATAGGGACATTGAATGAGGATAAAGACATCCAGGTAATTTGTAAGGCCCACGTGTAAAGAAGGGGGCCAGAACGGTAAGCAACAAAGGGGTATAGGAAGGAATTTTTGACTCGTACGCACGGATATTAAAACCACAAGATAGAATAAAGACCTAATCAAACAGTGTGGATATAGCGGGGGAAAACAGGCATACGGGCGTCGGGTTCTTTTGTGTTAACCGCCATTTTCGGCGTTCGTTCGTCGTCGCTGGATTATAAAATCGTTCTGTTTACCCATTAAGGAAGCTGATTTGGTCTTAATCATTGCGGTAGGCTTTCTGTATATAAAAGCCTACAACCATGCAAAAATATCGATTTTGAAATCTTGAGGGCGCACTATTTTTCAAATGTACCATTGTCTCTTTAATATACAACATAATAAGGAAACTACACATCCAAAGTTTAAAAATTTCCTTTCTAACATCAGGAAATAAGTATGTTTTCAGGGGCCGTTTAAAGAAACCGGTGGAAGGTGCCTCTCTAATATTCACAGGAAGCGTGTTCCACAGCCGAGACCAATTACGTTAATGATCGTAACCAATCTAGCTGATACGAGGGTACACAAGCCGTGTACCTAAAAAGACCGTAGCCTTCGTCTTGTACCATCGGATTATATACTATCCACACTTTCAAATTAAGAATACTGAACTTGATATAGAAAAATAGACATTTTCCGATTTGTTATTTTGTTGTAAAAATTCAGCCGTTATATGGCTATGTTCCTTACGGCCAAAAGGTGCATAGGAACCAGTCTTAGATGCCCGCGTGATGAATTCCAACTGCCGTCACCTACTAAACTAAACGCGCGGAAATCTTAATTTTTTCATAACCGCGTTATTCTTTAGTTATATTGATTCAACGAAAAATTTCAAGTGATTATTGTGTCCTTGAATCTTCTTTAAATATTCACCTTTGTTTCTGTTTAACATTCTAAATATAGCCTGTGCACATTTCCAATTTTCCACAAAATATGAAAATTTTCTTTTTCATTTTGATCGCAATGATAGTCTAGGCCATTGGAAGAATAGAGATATCTTTTACATCTAAAATAACATACACCCCAAAAACCGTCTGGACATTAAAGAAAGGCTAAATCACCAGTAATTTGTAGGCCAACTTTCGTTTGCCGGAACTTTAAATCAACAAATATGTCTATTACATGAATATCATAGACCCGCACTCATTGATATTAGAAACCACAAAGGTCCAGACCGGTCAAACATGGTTCATGCCTGGGAATCAGGCTCTGGCGTTTGTTTTCTTGTTCAACGCCATTTCCTTCGACTGCTGAATAATGTCGGCGGCGACATATAATTATTAAAATCGTTCTGTTTACCCATAAGGAAGGGCGCTTGATTTGGTCGTCAACATTTCAGGTGAGTGCAATGTATATAAAAGCTTTTCACCCATGCAAAAATATCAATTTTGACCAATCGGAGGCCGCACTATTTTTTTCAATGTGCCACCAGTGTCTCTTTAAGTTTCACTCGAAAAAAATAGTCAGATTTCGAGTTAAGGTTTTTATGCCTAATTTAACCATTTTTTTGACTTCCAACTACAACTGGAAACCTGACTTCCAAACTCAAATTCGAATCCTTGACTCAAACATCGAAATCTGGACTCGAAAGTCAAAATCTTGACTCGAAATCCGAAAACAGTAGCACGAGTGCTTTCGGGTTTTATTCATTCCTTTCTATGCAAGCCGGACACGGGTCAGCGACTACATTCCTTTCAAAGCAGTTTATTTTGAAATAACTAATTAATTTTAGTTTCCTTCCTCGGATCGCAATTCCTTTACTTTATACTTTATGTCCATTTTCTCTGCGCCCTACTACTGTACCCGAATTCACTTGTGCTCACGAAGCTTGTGCAACCTCAGGATATTTAATCACTCGAACCATTTGCTTGTAAAAAGTGAACTGCCTCAAAAAATATCTATATCAAATCATTTCATGAATACCCCTATTTGAAATTGTGTGGCTTAAATGCACTTGAACACATGGACTAGAAGAAATACCGTAACGCGTAAATTCAGATTTTTCGTCAAACTCAATGGTGAATGGCGGAATTAGAACGAAAGGATAACAAATAACAATGAGTTGACAAGCGTAAACAAACAACTCGTATCAACATAGCGATGTAAAAAGAGAATAGGGCAAGTCGTTGGTGAAGAGCTCCTAAACAAATGAAAAACAAGAAGGTGGTGGTAGGGCTGGTGGAACCACTAAAATAAAACATGAATATAGAGGGCGTAACGGCAACAGGGGAGAGTGCGGCCAAGAAATCCCAAATTTAGAATCGCCATTGGCTTCACGTAAACACGAAAATTGGACGCGAAAAATTATGAAATAGTATATGTTGTCAAGGAATATTTTATTGTAATTTTTTACAAGATTGCTGGTTAAACAGCAGTCTTTAAATCGATGAGTGCACCAAATGCAGCAAGTCGTGGGCGATATTATCTGTGGCGATATCAAAATAATAAAAAATCCTTTAAAACGGAAAGGGCGAATCAGAGGAATATCATGCTAATTGGTATGGGAATGGTTTAGAGATGATTGCTTTATTTTGTAATACTTGAGGCAACGGTTAAGATGATATAAAAATCCTTCTTTCTTTTCAGGTAATGAAGGGTTACTATGCTGTGGATCACGACATGCCCATTTAAAGTGACCGGAGGAAGGATACGAATTTTTCTAAAATTTCACACTCACTGGATCACTTGTAACCACCTACCGATAACATTTCGAATGTTAATGGACAAAAAGGTGGCAAAAGAAAACCGCAACCCTTGTTTTGAACTTGCAATTGCCTGCTATCGTAATTGTTCCTATAGAAAATCAATGCTTTTACTTTCTGTCTGTCGTGTGCACGACAGAAACACTAAATCATCATCTATCTAAACATATAAGACGGCGTATGCGTCTTGTTTTCACTTCAGTGGCGAATCTAATACTTGGTAAGCATTCCAAATATTAAAAAAAAAAAGGGGTTCGAGAAAAATTGGGGCGCTTCTTTCTGGAATCTCATGTCCTCTTTAAAGATAGTTTTCCTCATTTGATGTTATGAATAAAAACGTTTCAAAATCTAAAATCTTTCACTATCCAGACGGAACGGTTGGACTGATTAATTGCTTTATGTACGGGAGGCTTAGAGGAAAAAACATGAATTGGTCGGATTCTGATTTGGTCATCCACCTTTAATGAGGTTCTTAATTTTTATGCTGCATGCGTAGTACTGTGATTTGATCATGCACTGAAAATACGAACTCATTCCACTTTGTACAACATTTATAAATGGTTAAAAGTGCATTACTTATTACAATTATTTAACGTTGAGGCAGTAGTTGTTATGGTTGCCAAAAGTGATTCTGTAGTAATGTATAGATGTAACTAATGTGATCATCCAGCTTTCTTGTTTACTGGGTTTCCTGCAAAATTGAAAAGCAACCTTTGTCCTTGTGTGTGGTGTGTGTGTGTGTGACCTTTGACCTCATACTTGTTTCCTTTGCTCATTTACGGTCTTTTTTTTTGGCATTATTGATCCGGATAAACGGCATTCTTTTATGCAAATTGAACCTCCAGATGACTTTTGATTTTTTTGGGTTTACCCTTAAACCTTGAAAATAAACCCCAGGGTGTTGTTTCTACGTGTAAGCCAACATCAGCTCCATAGGTAATGGCGTCAACACGCAGAGGTCGACAGACAAATCCATTTTTAGTGTACTAGTGCATTTCCCCCGTTGTGACCTTTACCTGGATGCGTGTGACCTTTGATCTCATTTTTTGGTTGTATAATAGGGTAGATTTGCAAATTGCATTCCTTTTATAAATGTGATATTTACGATCATACGGTGGAAGACGTTAAGATGTCATTAAGTAACGAATGTTCTAAGTTTGTATATGACTTGAAATAGTGCAATGGCTGATTAAAATTTTTAAAAACTTTTGAAAATTTCAGGTCTTTGGGTACATGACCGAAGTAAAAATTAAGAAACTAAAATGGGAAGTCATTGGTTTGACAATGTTCCTGAACATTCACAAGTGTATTTAGAAAACACACCCCTGAGTTTTGTGTATACTAATGAACCTAGAATCTCTGATATGGGAGCCTTTAACATTTGGGAAGGCTTTAGTAATATTTTTAAACAAAATGTTATTGATCACGCGGGTACGTGTGCCGAATCCTGTACAAATATTTACGTCCGTGCGGCATGCAAAAATAATCCTAGAATTGGCTTCTTCCAGTTATGCTGGTGAGTCTGCAGTGGTCATCTTGTGGTGGGTTAGTATAGCGTTGATGTTTTCCGCTAACGTGTAGTAATGTCTATGTGATTGGGTCACATTTTTTTCCCTTCAAAAATAAAATCGTAAATGTAAGAGGGATATGAAGCCCTATTCACTTTGTTTTAAATATTACGTTCATAGTTGTCATGCCTCGGCTAAGTATGTTCAAAAATCACATAAGTCCAACTTGCAAAAACTCCCACAAAATGTCATCTTTATTTTTTTATCCTTTCCAATACCTTTTAACAGGGATATTTCCCTCCCTTGACGTCGCCCTTGTCTTTTTAAGGAATTTTAATCTTTTTCTTCTTATCTCGTGCACTTTTATTTAAAAAACATCTAAGTAAATGTTCGTTAATTAAACACCCTCAAAAGTAACCTCCTCAACCGCTGCAATTTGTCTGCAAGTTCAAACGGTACATCGCATGAATCATTATGGGATATAATTGGAAGCGGTGTTTTTTACATGCATATTTTGACACCCTCATTTGTGGCGATCGACTCAGTATTGCTGATTTATGCCACTTGACCGAACCCGCCTTAGAGGATTTATAAGTTGCAGTAAACCCTATATAGAAGGAGAATAGTCCCATAATAGGGAAGAATGGATTGTACAGTGGTTTATAGTATTCTAGATGTTAGTCACAGCTGCCAAACAACATTTATTTCATGGCTATTGTTGCATCTTCGTTTCATTTTCCTAAATAAATGAATATACGATCAAAGTTAATTGAACTCACGACAAGCTCGAGGTTATATTTATTTGGGGGGGTGGGGGGGTGTGGTTTTGAATGAGAACAGCTCAATCAAATCGAGGCGGTGATAAGACTGTATTTTTTTTCACCTGCATGGCCAATAGCAGTAGTTCTTGACTTCTAAATTAAAAAAAAATAAATCCGAAGTGATTTGTCCTTTGCATACCGAGGCGGATTTATGAATAATCAATACCGACCGCCATTTGCTGGAGTCAATGTTGTATATATTGCTATATCCACTTGTAACTGTATTCAGGTGAAGAAATTGTATGTATTTTATTAATTTTGGTAAATTACAATTTAACGATTGACATAGACAATAAATCTTAAACTATATATAAATATTATTAGATTTATTTCTCTGCAAGAATATAAGATGCCAGTTCTCTGACATGAGGTCATGAATGACTTTAGGAGTAAAATTTATTTTGGTGTGCATACACTCTGCTCTGGCAATTTTTCTTGCATTTTGTTTTCTTAAAAATATTTTTCTCTTAATTTGTCATTTAACTTTTAGATTTATTTTCTGTATCATTTGTTTGTATATTTCATTTGTATTGTGTAATTCTGGACCTCTCCGGGAGCCATTACCGTTGTATTGAAAGAGGTTTTTCCAGAAACAGAAAGAATAAATATGGTGGAATAGTCTTTACTTTTCGCCGATGTATGTATCAAAAAATGTCTCATTTGATCCAATGGCCCTACTAGTACCTTTTTATTTCTTTGGGATACATACTTATATTTATTTAATTGAGTAAGTGACAAAAGCAAAGGTAGTAAAGGACCTTTAAGATTAAAAACAATCCGACACCTCTTTGATTACAAACGGAACTATTGCTAAAACCTTTACCCTGTATCCCCACCTTTTGACTACCTTCAAAGAAAAATTAACCACACTATAGCCATTAACCATTTTAACCAACTATGAAACCCAAATCCAAATGTATCATAAGCCTGCCCTGTTTTAGTAGCCTGCCAATGTTAGCATTGATTGATGGGGGAGGCTAGAGGCCTGAGGGAAGGGCAATGGGAAGGGGTCCTCAATTATATTGATTCTGACATGTTAAAGGTACAACATCGACATGTGAGTCACAAAGAAGTGTGCCAATTATGTTTCCTAGATTATAGTGTCATATAAGGGTGAGCTCTTCTTTTCCACACGTGGACAAAACGTCCAAATATAAGCACATTTTTTTCAAATTCACGAAAGAACTAAAACAATTTGGCTGTACGACTAATTATAGCATTAAAATCCGTTTGTTTGTTGTAACTTCATAAAGCCCCTTGAAATAATTTGACTCCCGGTATGGTATAAATATCGAATATAGACAAGCATTCCGTATACATGAATCACACTACACAATAAATGTTAACTAAATATTATTAGTATATATGGTGGAAAGAATTTTACTTTTTACTTCGCCCGATGTATGTAAATCAAATTACAAGATCTCATTTGATTCCGATGTGCCTCTAGTGTTTTTTCTTTCTTTAGGATAACAATACTTATATTTATTTAAGCAAAGGTAAGTAACGGACTTTAAGATTAAAAACAATCCAGACCCCTCTTTGAATACAAACTGAAAATATTTATTAAAACATTACCTTGTAGACGCACTTTTTGACGACCTTCCAAAGAAATTGATACCACACATTAGGCCATAAACCATTTAACCAACATTAAACCAAATCCAAAATTTTATCAGAGCCATGTTTTTAGTAGCCTGCCAATTTAGCATTGAGGATGGGGGGAGGATAGAGGCTGAGGGAAGGGCAAGGGACGAAAAAGGTCCGCAAATTTTCTATTATTTCTGCATCGACATCTAAGCACACAAAGAAGTTGATCAGATGCAGAAGTGTGGCAATTATGTTTCCTAGATTATAGTGTCATATAGGGTGAGCTCTTCCCTTTCTCGTGTGTGCAACATAGCTGTATCAGAATCGTTTATTTTTATCTCTCACCAAAGGCAAAATGTGACTGTCCCATTCCCCTTCTTCAGATGCAATCTTTATTGCCTTGTGTTCTTAGTATTCGTTTCACGTCAAAGGCATTGAACAGCTATAATGACAATCTGTCAAGCGAACCTATCAACCCTTTGGCGGGACATTAATGAGATGGAAAAAGACGCCAAAAATATAATTTTCAAATTGGGCTGATTGTTTCCAACAGTGACTTTTAACAGTTTAATTTACATAATATAGGCAAATTATTATAGAGTGTTATTTTGCATCGGCTAGAAATTGATTATTGTGAATTTGATACCCATATAGTTGTAGTCCCGCATTTGCGCCTAGTCCCTCTTTTTTCGGAACGAGCATGGGTTCCACACCAATATCCAAGACCACCCCCCCCCCCACCGGTTTGTTGATAGTTTGAGTATTTACTTTGCAGCATAAGCGCGTGCTGATCGCTGTTCCCGATGACCCGGCCTCTTTATCGCAATTAAGTAACAGCCACGAACTGAGCATTTTCGGTAGACGTTCATATAGAAAATGTCCAAGTGATGCAAAGGCTGTATTGCCATTCATTCCGTCAAGCACTACTGAACAACGTCACACAGCGCATGACGAATCAATTGTAATACCCCATTTGCATCAATGGGACTTCTATATCAACGTTCTTACCGAATTTTCTAGAGACAAGAAAGTTCGAATAGGATTTTTGCTCGGAGGGCCACTGAGGACTATGGAATAACAATTGCAATTATGGGGCGGCAGAAGATCGTTTCAACGTAAGTGGGGTCGTTGTGTTCCTTCTTATCTCTGTATTCATGATTAAACCAAAATCCAAAATGTTATCAGAGCCATGTCTTCAGTAGCCTGTCAATGTTAGCATTGAAAATTGACGGTGAGGCTAGAGGCCTAGGGAATGGCCGGCGAATGTCCGCAATTCTATTGATTTCTGACCATGTTAAAGGTACATCGACATGTGAGCACACAAAGAAGTTGATCATATGGCAGAAGTGTGTCAATTATGTTTCCTAGATTATATATAGTTTATATACGGGTGAGCTTTCCTTTTCTCACTTGTGTGCAAAAATATCGGGAACTCGTTTATTTTTATCTCCACCAAAGGCAATAATGTGACTGTCCCATTTCCCTTTTCAGATGTAATCTTTATTGCCTTCTGTTCTTAGTATTCGTTTCACGTCAAAGGCATTGAAACAGGCTATAATGACATCTTGTCAAGCGAACCATATCAACCCTTTGGCGTGACAGTATGAGATGGAGAAAGACGCCAAAAATATAATTTTCAAATTGTGTGATTGTTTCCCCCCCAACCGTTGACTGACTTTTTAAAACAGTTTAATTTACATAATATCACAGGCCAAATTATATAGAGTGTTATTTTTGTCATCGAGACTAAACTTGATTATTGTTGATTTGATACCCATATAGGCGGTAGGTCCCGCATTTCCAGCTAGTCCCTCTTTTTTCGGAACGAGCATGCATGGGTTCCCGACCAATATCCAAGACCCCCCCCCCCCCCCCCCCCCACCCCCGGGTTTGTTTGATAGTTTGAGTATTTATTTTACTTCGCAGCATTCAGCGCATGCTGATTCGCTGATTCCCGATGACCGGAATCTTTATCGCAATTAAAGCATGAGAGTACACTATGAATAGATCAGAATTTTGGTGGGGGTCACGGTATATTTCTTTGTTTGACGTTGGGTCATGAGCTCTTAAAAATCAATTGAACTACTAAGAGTCTTTTGTATAGAGCTGTATAGAAAATGTCGTATAATAGACTCTGTGCCTATGTTTATTGCTGTTAAAAAAAGCTTGGTGTGTTTCTATGAACAACGAGGGGTTGTGATACCTTGAAACATACACACAATTAAGCCGCCTGCTTATTATGAAATAATGTACCCGGTAAGGCCGTGTAGGCCCACACGTGTTTCATTTTAAAAGCGTAATGTGCTCTGTTTCAAAGAATAGCGGATAATCTTATTTGTTTTACTAATCAATGAAGTTTGAAGATTGCTTCAAAACCGGTTGAGACGCGTTTCGTCCCCCTTTTGTGACTCATCTCACTATTATGCTGAAAACGAGGAAACTATGTTTTGCCTCTCAAGAAAAATGGATAGGCTATGACCCTTAGCGTGCTTGCTTTAGCTCTAGTAGACCACCAGGCGAACTGTCGGGGTCGTTTTAAAACCCGTAATTTCCCGTCCACCAGGAGAGGCTTAGGCTGCCCGTTGTATTGCCTGATATTGGATACAGTTGTGAGTAATTTTCGTGAACCCAATGGCGTCTTAGTTGTTCGCTTCTCTTTAAACTATATTAACAAATTCGCGAGAAAATATTATCGACAGCCTGCGATCACCTCAGATTTCTTCCCATATTTTCGCCTACTTAAGGGCAATTTTTTGAGGTCGACCTGGTTTATAGTATGGAACACGGTTTGTAACTAGAGTTACCGGAGCTTAATTTTGGATCTTTCTTGTCTTGACATTCTACCATAGTCATTTCTAACGGAATGTTTGATAGCGCTTGTGAACTTTGACTACCTGTATTGGCGCTGTACCGTTATTTTTCCGCTTGCTCTGGGGGGCAAAAGTATATCTTTTAGCTATGGAGTCCCGTTTTGAGGTTACTAAGTCTGGCATATATGTTACATTCACGTTTAGAAACCCTTTGCACGTTTGGTGCTTGACTGAATTTGGATCAAGTATGTTGCGTATCACCAGCCTTATATGTGTACTCTATGGTTCCAATTCTGGCTACCGCAATGCGCGACCCTTGAAATATTCTATGTCCATGCATGTGAACTTAATTGTGAAGAAAGATCGTGCGTAAGATTAGGATTTGGTTGGGCGTTGCCCATGGCATTCGAATATGAGCATGGAGTGCTGCCTCTTCAATCTTGCCGCAATAAAACATCGTCTCTATCGCTAGCTCATATGAGTTCAGAGTGATATTTTTCTCCCGGTTTGTGTTTGTGTGTAGCACTTCTCTCACGTGTCACCTTCCGAGGATAATCCTATTCCGACTTCTTGTTCGAGAAAATTCTCAGTTCGTGGCTGTTTCTTTTCTCTTCATTGTCGATCAAGATTCCGGTCATCGGGCAGAAGTCGAATCAGCACGCGATGACTTCACGAGTAAATACTCAAACTACAACACACCCGGGGGTTCTTGGATATTTGGTCGGGAACCCATGCCTCGTTCCGAAAAAAAGGGACGAGCTGCAAGTGCGGACTGAACCAGCTATTGGGTATCAAATTCCAATAATCAAGTCTAGTCCCGCTAGGTTACAAATTGCAGTTGTGATTGTGACTGGTTTAAATGATACAATAGAAAAACAATAAACCCCCTAAAACATATCTGCAAAATAACCCTAAGTGTGTATTTTTTTTACTTTTTTTTGCAGCCTAGCACAAATGTGTATCTTTTTTTTCATGTATTGAGGAAAGTCCCGCCAAAGGGTGTATAATCTCACTGCAAATTACCTCTTCAATCCCTTTTCTTCACTCATTTTTATTTGTTCATCATATAATACGTGCAAAAACAATATGATAAATAGTTATGGTAAATAATGCCGTACAGTGAAAAGTTAATTGTTAAAATAAGTAATCCAAAAATATTTTGCATACAAGTTAAGATTGTGTATAGATATATATTATTAATATAATTAAATATATAAGTGGAATATTCACAACAGAGAGTATATAACTGGGATAAACTGAGTGGAAATATCTTTAAAATAGCACAGTAAGGATTTTCATAATTACTTGCTGTACCGTTAGGTGTATATTTTTCACTGAAAACTCGTATAATTTTCACCAAGCTGGTCAACAATTAGGGGCCGAGGATTTTTAACTGAATATTATCCTTGTTGTGGCCACTTTTAGAACCCCTGGACGAGCATGGGTGCCCAACAAAAATACCAGACGGGTCCCCCCCCCCCCGAGTCAAACGTTCAAATTTAGTCAAACTTTCATCCTTTATTTCTCACACTGGGCAGTCTAGGGCAGTAAAGCTGAACGCATACCGATGTACATTAACTTCTTATATAACGGAAATAACAACACATACACACCGGAGACAGCCGGAGCATGTTGTAATGTGCACTATACTTTTACACTTTTTTTACGTGTTCGGACATAGAGTTTTCAAAAAATGCTACAGTAATGTTTGCTCGTCGACCATCTATTGCGTCAGAGGATTATGATCAAAGGGTCGCTGTTGAATCCCCTTCCTTTTGTGCTGGTGAATGGATAAACAGATTAAAATCGGATTGTGGAAGTCGTTGGGGTTCCTTCTTATCTCTTTCTTCCATGGGTCAACAATCTTGCGTATTAGTAAAGCTATGTTCTCCAACTGAACAATCCAAGTGCCCTGCGTCACCTGACTGTCGATCACAATTGATTACTCAACACCATCGGTAAATTGGAGATACATCTCCAATACCTGTTCGTATTCCATCGAGACGAGTTGTGGGGGTTTCTCCAGAATCTTTGATTTGCTATCGCGACACTGGCACCAAACTCTTCGATTTAAGTATTTTAAATTTCTCACACAGCCGGATTTATTTATATCCTTGAGGGTACCGTGTGAAAGCATATCAAATAGTCCGGCGGGAGCCACAGTCCGTGGCTCCAACCATAGACGATAACGGATAAAGCGTGAAACTCACGTTGCGTGCATAGTCATTGAATCATTGCCATATTCCTTACCGTTTAGCCGGACTGGTGAGTCTGCGGATGTATAAATACTTTTTTCTCTTCTACAACCACAAAATCTACTACAACCGACCCCCGTAGTTTGCCTCCATCGAAGGTGCTTATCAATATTAGCCTACTGACAAAGACATAGGTGATTACTATATTCGTATGGTACCAGTCAGCACAATATCTTGTGGCATAGCATATACATTATTGGGGGGGGGGTGGATGACGATGTCATGTCAACGAAACATATATGCGATGAATGTCCTATACCATAACATAATTATACGGGAATAAAGCCGTTGACTTTGCCGGACAAGGGTATAAGGTTATGCTGAAATAAATAATTCGGGTTGTAAATATACAATGGAGAACAACAGAACAGACCTACATCACACAAGGACACTATTAATGAGACCGGCGCCTTTTTGGAATCCTTTGAACTAGATGGACAATATGGCATACATTTCAACTTGATTTGGAGCATTTTAAAATGTTGCACCCATATCATACCTTAAATTGGCACCTATTGAAAAAGTGACTCTACAATTTGAAATTGAGAGTACTAACTACCTAGCATTGATATGAGAGTCCCCATACTAACTACCAAAGGTGTCAACTGTTCGGTCGTGTGGGGTGAACGAACTCCTTAATAAGGCCTTATGAATTCTGCTCTGGTCGACTTAAAGATTGTCTGTGTTTGGTGAATTAGTAACCATCTCTGAGGTAGAATTGAAGCTGGAATTGAAGTGATTTATTAACTGCTCCTAGACCACATTCTATGTTCGGCGAGTGTATTTTGTTGACCATCAAAATGGTTTTCTAATCCCAAATAACTGGCACCCCAAAAGCCCCTGAAAGCCAATAGCAGAAGCTGACTTTAGTCATTTGCAAGATATTGTGAAATCCTATGGAAGCCTACTGACAAACTCAGCACATGCTTTTGACATTTCTATTTTTGGTATTCATCGTAGGCCCTCAGATGTTAGAATTCTCATCGGGGATCTGAAAATAGGTCACATCAAATGGTTGACCTAACTTTATAGAGACTCTAAGTAAATAGTTTGTGAGGATGTAATTGCATTACAGATACTACAAAGTTACAAATTGCCTAAGGTTTGATTTAATAGAGGAGTTTCGTGGGAATTTCACCCAGTTCCATCATTATTTTATGAATTCCAAGAATAACTGGCTTTAATCAGCTAAATAATGAAAAGGCGAGGTTTTCACGGCTTCGTAGGTTATTAGAGCAATTGTAAAAAACGTTATCGGAAATTGTATACTTTAATAATGGGAAACATTTGGCTCTGAAAGGGGACAAAAACTGTGACAAAATTGGCACGAAAAAGCTTCATCAGTGGCAAGTCAGGTCACATTTTTCTTTGTTTTAGCATTCAATAAACAAGGAAGTACAGCATTTTGTAATATTATTTCGAATCCATTTTAGTAACAAATTACACCCTCTTTTCAATAGCATTTTGTTGAAAGATTTGTCCTCAATTTAATTCCAGGGCCTCGTAACAAAATGTGCAGCTACATGTGTTTGCAAATAAGTTGTTAAAACAAATTTATTTTATTGTAATTATGTTATTTGTTCTTTATGGTTATTTTATATGCGGTATATCTTTGTTCTTAGATCCTTTAATTCTTGGGAACTTTTACTAAATGATGCCATCATAAATTTTTCCAAAAAGGTAGTCACAGCTTTTTGACTCAATCTGACAATGAGTCTAAAAATGATTCTGTTCGTGGATTTGAGTTGAGAAGCGTTTATGCTTTGGAATTAAAATGCATGCCCCACAATATAAGTTTTCACTTGACTGCTATGCTTTTAGAACAATAGTACAATCTGAAATGAATCATTTCCTCATACTGAATGGTATAATGATGTGTTTAAAATTTAATAATTACCCATTTTTTTTTAAACACCACTAACTCAATTGTAAATGTGGTTTTAATTAATCGCATTTCGGTTGTTCAAATCCGACTAACTTGATTGAAGAAAATGCATCGAGCCAAAATCCATGTTACTTTTCTTTCTTGATTTACGATAGACTGTCCCCGTCTCTCTGCCCTGTCTCTGGGTTTTTGAGGCTTGCCCATCCCCTGGACAATGCCGGTTGTGAAAGTAATCATAGTACCGGCAGGTATCATAGTCCTGGCTCCATAACGATAATGGAATAAAGCGTGAACTAATGTTGGCGTGACAACGAGTCAACTGAATATCGATTGCCCATTGTTCACCATTTTCGGACTGTACGCCCCGAGAACAGGGGAACTATATCTCCTGCCACACCGGTGTGAAGCAGATATAGTCCCGGGCGGAGCCCAGTCGGGGGGCTCCATAGACGATTAACGGGATAAGCGTGAAACTAATATTGCCGTGAAGAGTCACCTGAATCGATTGCCCTATTGTTTCACCAGTGTTTCCCGGACAATGAGTACGCCGTACAATAATTACTTCTACAACTGTACCTAATACCGAGCCCTTTATTATACCAACCAACTTGTCCACAGAACGCGAATTACACAGGGCTCTTGGATTTACACAAATCGGGAGTAGCTAGGGTTGAAGAGTCTAGTGTAATTTCAGTCGATTAGCATTTTCATCACCGTGGACCCGAGGGAGGGTCTAGATTTACGGTGGCGTATAGTCATTTTATTTTGAGCAAAGAAATCCTATTCTGAACGATTCAAGTTCAAACTATGAATTATAGATACATTTGTGGAAATGGTGCGAAAAAGATTTACCTAACAGCTATGGGCACTCATCCATTATCTTAACCATGCCAAAAAGGACGACATAAATGTAAAACCTTAGGACCATGGACCATAAGCGTCAGAATCCATAAAAGTAAGATGCTCCCAATTTCAGTGCCGGTTATAGCACTTCACATCTACGGAGAAGATCTTCTTGATGTGCAAACATTTAACCTCCTGAGATGTACTGTCCGATTTTATTGGTTACGCATGGAGTTATATGGTATATTTAGCCAGAGACATCGTAAGAAAAGTTTAGGTTTGTACAGGTCTACTTCGATTGGGTGTCTCAAAAAAACCTTAAAAACCTGCCGAAAAAGCTTTAAATAATAGCATGTTGTATTGATTTTAGAGTAACATTGTGAAGTTCATCTTACAAAAATTACCACAAATGCATTGGATAGTTTATACACAAAGTCTGAACTTCCAGACAAATATAATGTATATGAACGGCGCCAATAGAGGTCTTTTACCTCACTCATGCATAACCTATAACAAAAGGTGTTAGTTCTCGTAGTATTCGTCATTCAGATAAATTTAATACCCGACCTCAATGTACTTGTGCTATTCAAATTGTGACCCATACTTTTATGCATACATATCCAACATTGCATGTAGTTCTTTAGATTTAGAAAGTCTCCAGAAATTTGGAATTCCGTAAAAAAAAGTAAAAACTTTATTTATTCAGGGTAACTCAAATCTCAAAAAGCTCTAGCGCTTGCAAAATAAAGCTGTGCGTTTGGTGTTCGCATGCGGTCGTGACCAGAGTTCGTCACAACTTTTGATCAATCTTCACACTGGTTGCCTATTAAGGAGCGTATATCAGATACAAAATCGTTCTTTATGTGTACAGCCTGTCTCAAAAAAGTGGTACAATCAGAAAAAAATCAAAATAAGTCATTCCTACTTGGCATAAGATTAAACAAAGACCGGGATTTCCAATAGCGTTAGTTTCATCTTATTTGCTTTTGTCAATTCGGAGATATAATCAATTTACTGCGATACACCCAAATCGATTTTGTGCCACTTTTATGCATGAGTTATGCCATGCTGTCTTGAAGCTCACAACAGATTCCAACTTGACAAAACAAACAAAACACGGATTAAAGTACACAAAGGAAGACTTGTTTTCTCGACACAAGCTTTAATAGTCAACACATAATCAATTCAATGATAAATAATACTTTCTCTTTATAAATAATAACTAATACAAATATTTATTGCACGTCATGAAATGGAGATTTAAATTTATTACAAATTGGTATCTGTTAAAATCATGCCAGAATGAATATAATTGCAACCAAAGTAAAACACTCCAAATCCAATCTAGAAACACCGGATATGTGAGCATCGCATTTCTAACAGCTCTCGTAGATAGTATCAAAATCATCAACTTTCATATAACACTAGCAGCAATCTGAACGCAAATTGGACATCTATCCAATCTACGGACCACTCTGACATCAAAATGTCCGGAAGGGAGAACAAACTTTCACTGAAACCTTCAAAAAAGCGTTGTCAAGATTTCGAGGAGGACAGGCCATCGACGACGACACCAACACGTCGAACTCTCTGTGGCGGGTAAATTGAACAACGACTCCTCCCTCCTCCAGCGACAGTGAGACCGATACTGACGTATACTTGAAAAAGTCTAATTCGACATGAACTGTCAAAGAAAACCGTGCTGGAACCATTCCTTGGAGCCGTGCTTAACGGCATACTCTCTAGTCCACAAGTATTCGACTCGCTTGTGGATGCCATCTTTAATTCCATCTCAGACAAGGTGAAGGCTGAACTCGTTCCCGAAATCAAAGAAGAAGTCTACCATCTGTGTCATTTGATCTTCAAAACACCAAAGAAGAGGTCTCCTACTTTGCAGTCTGAGGTGTCGAAACTACGAGAAGAAAATGCTACCTCATCAGCAAATCGATGACGATGACCCGGACAATATAGCAGAGTCACTGTTTGTATTGCCTGGTGTTCCTGATCGTTGAAACGGCGAAACCCTACCAAGATCTGTATCCAGAACGTTAACACTCATCTCGGGCTAAATATTACTAAGGAGCAGCTTGATCGTTCCCATCGAATGGGTAAACCTCAAGACAGGTGAGGAAGCCAAACCAAGACCAATAATAGAAATTGGTGTCTTACGCGAGCGGGACGAAGTCTTCGCGCAAAGAAACATTTAAAGGGCACACCAAACAATATTACGGAGAGCCTAACCAACAGAAGGAGAAGATCCTCAAAGCGGCCCGAAACCTTGTTCGCGCAGGGAACATCAAGCGCAGTTGGACCCAAGATGGGAGAATCATGTCCTAACAAACGCCGACAAAAAAGGTGACCATCGCTAAATGTCAGAATTGGGACACAGTCTAGGTTAAACATCATCAGAGGTTTGTCACACATCTTGCATTCAATTTTGTTTACAATTAATCAATCTGTTCAATAAAAACTAATCCATTAATGATATCATACCCGCTGTTTAATCTAGCTTTGTTGTTCGTTTTTTTGATCTTATGTTGAACTTTAATTGAACCATTGCGTTGCATTAGAAACCATTTCAATTCAGTTTTCTCTCATAATTACCCCTAAAATATTGATATTTTAGTACTTTGCATTGAGTCGTCATGGTGTTTATATTTGGCATTGAAATTTTGCACTCTTTCATGGGTCGTTCTTTGTTTATGATTGTTTGCCGATTTAACTCTTATCACGGGCATGCGCGAGTCACAGTACTAATACTACCAAAGTTATTCCACACCTACATAATGAGTTCCTGATCTAGATGATTTTGCAGTTATTTATTATTTAATATTATAGGTGTCTGTTATTGGATATTTGTCATATCAATTATCTGATACCCTCGCTGCAGTGTCAATTATAATTATGCATGTCTAAATTTAATTTGCTTTGTACTCGCCATGATCACTACGAAATCTAATTTGTTTTAAGGCTTTTATGTGCTATTAGTATTTTGCTTTTAGCAGACCATGATGTATTCGTAAAAGCATACATGCCAATTCCTGTTTTCATTTCTGCTTGTTTGTTTGTTGTGTTCGGCCGAGTAATTAATCGTTTCATATCATCATCATCCGTCTGCTTTGGCATGGTACTATCATATTGATTACTATGATATTTAAGATTTCACTAATTAGTTTCCTTGTGTTATGGACTATGAGTGAGATAAAGTCCCCAAATATAATAATTTACGTTTCACAATTATTTATTGTCAAGACTTTTTTTATTTAACACCGGCAGATCCATAAACTGCAGGATTGTTTTTTACGTAGAGTAGTACATGGTCTCGAACAAGCCAATGGTGTGGGTTTTTTTTCCAACTGTGCTCTTGCTTGAGTATGGGTTTTCTTGTATCATTCGTTTGCTCGCCTTATCTCACTACCATGGCGGTTACGCCATGATATGTGATTTCCACATTTTCTCTGTATTACCAAATATTGGCATTGTTCCCGTATGCTTCAGGTCTATATTGAGTTTTTTGATGATGTTATGATACATTTAGTATGTTAGTGTTAATTTTGTGTTAATTCTGTCACCTTGTGATAAATCTGATATTTGATTGCAATCACCACATTTCCCACCACATTCTCCCCAACGAGTTTTTATTAATAAATGCGCAGTTCGACCGAAGCGCGTCGAACTGTGGAAACACAACTTGTTGTACTCCATACTCAAGTAACTTCATTCATGATCGACCGCCCCGTCAGCCCTTTTGTCTTTACTCTGCTCGTTTTACTTATTGTTTGGCAGCCGAAGCATCTTTTTTGTTTCTCAGTTGTTCTTACTTGCTTATGAGATAATGAAGTACAACATGGTGTGCTCATTCCTTAATCTCCAATTCCCTCTTACCTCAACATGCTTTTATGTCCTTTTTTGCCTCCACTGTATTATTATAATTTTATTTGAATGGGATTTTTATTTTATTTAATTTGTCAATGTTAGCTTAATATAATTACCTATCCTTATATGACACACCCTTATTATTATGTAAATGTGTTTATTTGTAATTTATCTAATTCCATGCAACTGCTATGACTATAATTTAAACACTTGCGAGCTCCACGGACAACAGCCTGTCATACGATAGGTCTACCTTCAGTGTAGTCCGCATTGCTCTTGCATGTTACACGATATTTTGTCTTCATTGATTTTTTTGTAGCAATAATAATGCATGAGATATGTTTCGTATAATTATGTTTAATATCTAGTTGTAATCACCATATTCCCCTAACACTCTCCATTGAGTTATTATTAATAAATGCGCAGTTCGACCCAAGCGTGTAAACCAAACATACCTTGATGTACCCCATATCCAATTAAGTAGCATCATGTTTGACCGCCCAGGGGCCCGTTCCCGAAACTCAGTCGTAAATCTACGTGCATACTATGTCATGCCTGAGTGGACCAATTTGTCCAAAGCACTGTGAAACTGGTATGAAAAGGTCTGTTATGTAGGACATACGCATGAGTTAGTATACACGTAGGGTTACGCACAAGGTTGGGGAACGGGCCCCAGGCAGTTAATTGTCTCTTCGTTGCTCTTGTATATGGTGTACAACATGGTATATGTTCCTTCCCTTATCCCCATTTCCCTCTGAACTCAATGTGATTGTGAGTTTTTACATTCTTATTTCAATGGGTTTATTATATTATTTTGTCATTACTTTTGGGTCATCTGTTATTATAATGTTGATTTATATTATTCATTCGCCTACAAGAGCTTATACGACATGCCCTCTCTCATATATTGAATATTTTTTTCGATTTTTGCTACTTATCATAATATCCTTCCATGTTTATGTAAATATGTTTATTTTAATTTATCTAATTCCATGGAACTGCTATGAACATAATTTAAACACATTTGGCCCCCCGAGCTCCACGGACTGTACCTAGCACACGTGACCATCTCTTTGCAATGTCCATTATCTACGCCCCATTTTTATTGCGAACATGGGATTGGCACAACCGCCTGTTATCGATAGGTCTTATTCATTGTTTCTGCATTGCTCTTGCATGTCAATTTACACGATTTTCTGTCTCATTGATTTTTTGGTAGCAATATGCTCATGAATATGTTTCGTATAATTATGTTTAATATCTAGTTGTAATCACCATATTCCCCTATCACTCTCCATTGAGTTATTATTAATAAAAGCGCAGTTTCGACGGCGAAGCGTTCGAACGTAGAAACCAAACATACCTTGATGTACCCTATCTCAATTAAGTAGCTCATGTTTGATCGCCAGGCAAAGTTAATGTCTCTCGTTGCTCTTGTATATGGTGTACAACTGGTATGTTCCTTCCCTTATCCCCTTTTCCCTCTGAACTCAATGGTGATTGTGAGTTTTTACATTCTTATTCAATGGGTTATATATTATTTTGTCATTACTTTTGGGTCATCTGTTATTATCATGTTGATTTATAATTATATCATTCGCCTACAAAGCTTATACGACCGCCCTCTCTAGATATTGATATTTGTTTCGTATTTTTGCTACATATTCATAATATCCTCCATGTTTATGTAAATATGTTATTTGTAATTATCTAATTCCATGGAACTGCTATGACTATAATTTAAACTCATGCGACTCCACGGACTGTACCTATCACCACGTGACTCATCTCTTTTCAATTCCATTATCTACGCCCCATTTTTATTGCGAATCATGGGATTGGTACAACAGCCTGTTATCGAGAGGTCTACTTCCGTGTTGTCTGCATTTGCTCTTGCATGTCATGTTACACGATATTTTGTCTTCATTGATTTTTTGGTATCAATAATGATCATGAATATGTTTCGTATAATTATGTTTAATATTAGTTGTAATCAACCAGATTCCCCTATCACTCTCATTGAGTTATTATAATAAATGCGCAGTTCGACGAATCGTGTCGACGGTGGAAACCAAACATACCTTGATGTACCCCATATCCAATAAAGTAGCATAATGTTTAACCGCCCAGGCAGTTAATTGTCTCATTTTTTCTCTTGTATATGTGTAGCAACATGGTATGTTCCTTCCCTTATCCCCATTTCCCTCCGAACTCAATGTGATTGTGAATTGTTATACATTCTTATCTCAATGGTTTTAATTATATTATTTTGTCATCTACTTTTGTGTCATCTTTATATCATGTTGATTTATATTATGCATTCGCCATTAAAAGAGCTTATAAGACATGCCCTCTAATATGAATATTTTTTTTGTATTTTTTGCTTCATATTACATTTTTGTACAATTGTTCAGTCCTGAGACATGCTGATCCGACTGTGACTCTTGCTCTTTCTACTGGCTAAGGGCTTAGGGCTTAGGTACTTGTCCCTTTTAAATTCTGACATCGCCCTCCATCACTTATTGACTTGATATATTTTCCAATGTAATATGTTTTCTGCATCTGTTAATTTATGCATCTACTAGATAATTTAGACACAATGTGACTCCACGGTGTTGCATCTTTTACCACTGTCACCTCTCCCTTGCATTCCAACTCTCACACCTTCAATTGAACTGGTTTTTTTTTTGTTTTTTTTTTTGCGATTTGGTTTGTCCAACATTGGTAGGCCTACAATTCGTGTAGCCCACATTGTGACATGAATTAAGTTCCCTTGAATTATATCTCTTTCTACTGCCATTCTTTGCTTGTTCATTCACCCATCTAACTATGGGAGCTTAGCTTCACCATTTGTATAGATTGTATACATTTTTTTGGATATCAAGCGACTTGGCCTTTACCTTGTATATTTGTTGTTTGTGTATTTTTATTTTGTCCCTCCATTTGTATTTTGCACCGTCCAAGCTACTTGATTGTATTTTGAATGTACACCAAATTTGCCCCATTTCAATTCAATAGTATCCTCAATCATCACTCCTCGACCACTGATAATGACTGTAAAATTGATCATATCCAAAGTCCCAACTGTAGTTATTACATTAGTGGACTGTCTTACGATTTTGCTTAACTCTAAGGACATTCAGCTGTCATTATTTCATCATAATTGTTCGCAGCTTAAATAACACTCCAACGATGTCACTAATATCTTTCTACCATTAATCATAATTCCACTTCTTGGTTTTTACTGAAACTTGGTTTAACTATGATTACGAATCTAACTTATTTTACTTCGACGGTTACTCAGCTATAAATTCCATACGTCATGACCGATGAGGAGTCTGTGCCTACCTTTTCATTCACCCTAACAGGACTTTGGAACTAAGGAACGACCTAAATATTAATTGCCCTTGATTGCGACTCTATTTTTATCGAAATTAATGACATCAACAAATCCAGCGGTAAAAAAACTATCGTTGGCATCATCTATCGTCCAGAAACAGTTAACCTTGACGAGTTTTATCTTGAGCTTTCACGGTGTCTTCAATACAGTTAACAGAGTCCACATCTTTCTATATATTGCGATTATAACATCGATCTTCTGGATTATGACTCCGATCTAAGTTAATTAACTTCGTTACTCTTATTTTAATGGATTTTTTCCCTACCATTGATAGGCCTACCCGAATACCAAAACTACTGCCACATCATTGATAACATCATAACAAATGATCTTTTAGCCATTTAATGCGGGCTCTTAGTCAATGAACTCAGACTTTTCCATTCTGTTCTATCATTTCTCAAATTCTGACTCCAGAATTTACTTTAACAAACAAAATTCGCTGACTAAAAAGTCCGCAACTTAAGCCAAGCACAGCAAGAGGTTAAAGAATGGACTATCATCCACAACGTGGCAGCATGTGTATGATGATGCAATCCTGTAACAGCTTTTAATACTTTTCATACAAGTTTATCAAATATATTTAATATTCACTGTCCTGTTAAATAACAAATATCAACCGTAACACGCCCTATGAAACCATGGATAACGTTGGGCCTAATCAAATCAATTAAATACTAAGATAAATTATTTAGGGGGGGGGGAAAATACCTAGCTCCAAACCTAATACATAATAAACTGACATACAACCAATAATAGCAGAATCTAATTGTCCTTCTGCGCATTGCTTAACGTAATCATATCACAATAGAGCTGGAATGCCAACCGTAACAATATGAAAAAAACATGGCAAACGCTAATAATCTTCTTGCAGAAACAAATGCCCCAAAACCCCCCATACTTATTGACATAATTTCTTGAAATTAAATACCCAGTCGAAATCGCTAATACATTCACGACTTTTTCACCAACATTGGTCCATCACTGCTGCTAAACTTCCCCTTCCTGATCAAGTCTGTCAAATCTAATAAATCCAGTTCATCTCCTTACCCAATATGTAATTTTCTCTCGCTACTACTAGGAAGAACTTTCAGCCATCACCTCACAAATGAAACCTGCACCAGCTGCGGCGTCGATGGTATTAGCTCAAACATAGTACAACAGATCTTGCCTTATATTATTGATCCCATAATGTATATAATCAATCTTCTATTCCACCGGTTTTTCCCTTTCTCAGCTAAAGTTGCAGAAGATTCCCGATCTACTAAGTGGCGATAACACCTTTCAACAATTATAGGCCTATCTCCATCCTTCCGGCCCTTATCAAAATTCTTGCAAAAATTAATTTAATAGAATCATCGCGTTTATAGAGAATATAATATCCTCACTCCTGCCCATTTTGGCTTCATACCTAACATTCCCTTTCAGGCTAGCACATAACTATGATAACATTGTTTTACATCCCTCTACCCCAACGGTTCACTGCCGGGATCTTTTTAGATCTCAGTACAGCTTGCGACACCAAATCTTAAAGCAAACACCACACAATTCTTATTAACAAGCTAAATAATTATGGGATATATGTATGCCAATACTTTATTAAAAATTATCTTGAGAACCGAAAACATTCGTTGATTATAATCAACAACAGTCGTCCACTTCTTCCATCAGATGGCGGCGTACCTCAAGGCTCATTTCTAGGACCCCTTTTATTTTTAACTTTTATATCACGACCTTCCTCTTCCTCCTCCCATCTTCATTAATTATATTTGCGAATGATACCAATATCTTATTTTCCAATAAAGTACCCAAATTACTTGAATCTACACTAAATAAAATTAACTCATTATCTAACTGGTTTCAAATAAATAACTTTCCCTAAACATTAAAAACACTAATTTTATTGCTATGTCAAAAAAAAAAAAAAAAAAAAAACAGCATAATATCCCTCCCCTCCAATTGATATTAAATTTATATCGAAAATAAAGCCCCGTTGAACAAGTTAATACAACTAAATTTCTAGGCGTCCTTAACAAATGATCCATGAAATGTAACAACAATCATGGAAATCACATACTCCCATGTTACAAAAATAATAAATAAACGGGATTATCAGGAAAGTTACACAATTTCCTTCCCTTGATTCAGCGACGACCTTTTATAATACTCTGTCTTTCCTTACATCAACTATTGTGCATTATTTGGCAAATAAAAATAATTCCTATCTTCATTCTCTGTTTTTTAAAGTAAAACGATTATTCGTTCAGTACAAATCATTTGGCTCGCCCATACCGACCCTCTTTTTCCCTCCATGAATACGCTTGAAAAGTCACGATCTTTACTATTTTCCAGACCGCGCAGTTCGTGTATAAATTCCATTATGCCCAACTTCCTCCAAACATCTTGATGATCATTTTTTCTTGACCAGACAAGACGTCCACCTATATGACACTCGATCATCTAGGGACCTTTATGTCAAAAGACTAACACCAAGCTCGCAGAAAATACCATCGTATTCAAGGGGCCCTCTTATGGAATTCCATTAGATCTCCGTCTAAACAGCATCATCCTTAGCTTTTTTTAAACAACTCTTCAAAACAGCTCATTGATTCCATATCTCTCCGCTCCGTGATTTGGGTAACTTTATTCTTTACTTATCTTGGTTGTTTGTGTTTATCTATTTCTTTTATGTTAAGTCGGCACACTTCTTTCTAAATGTGCATGTAATCTACCATTTATTGCTTGTAATGAGTTTCTTTACCAACTTATATATCATTTTTATGTGCTTAAATTGTAACTAACGGATTGGTGCACTAAATACACTTTTTTGGCGTTGCCTCCCTGGCATCCACATCTCTTGCAATTATACTTATATATATTTATTTCATTCTGTTTTTTTTTTTTCACTAACGATTATCATTTTTTAATAATTTTTATGATTTTATATTGTACTTGTGCAATGAGCTTAAATAAAACCTGAAACCTGAAACCAAAGAACTGGCTTCAAACCATCTCTGTGCATTAACTAATTGTTTGAAGTCAATAAAAATAATTGAATTTTGGAAGTAAAACTGAAGGTGTTGGTAGGACTTTGAGTTTCATTTTTTTAGACAGGCTGTATAATCTTTACTGATGTCTTAATTGGCATAATGTGTTGGCTAGTAATTCTGATGGTACGAGACGAAGGCTACTTATCTTCATTCTGATGTTTACGGCGGTTTGTTATTCCTCGTACCAGGCGTAATTTGGAGACAGATCATTCAACGTCAGTGGTCCTAGGCTCTGGAACAACCTTCCTGTTAACACTAGAGAGGCACCGTCCACCAGTGTCTTTTACCTTTTACAAATTCAAACGAGTCACAAAAGATACATTAGCCTCATCTGTTTGCCAACAATGACGTTTAAGGGACGCACCATTAGACTTCAAGGGGGGGTTTGGAAGTTTGGGTGAGGGCAAGTTTTTTTTCGTTGGGTTTGGGGGGGCAAGTTTTTTTTTTCTTCAGGTCATAGGCTGGATTTTTTTTGCCTACTTCAGGATGTGTTTTTCGTAATAAGGTGCGGGTAAAGTTTTTTTTTTAATGGAAAGTGGGAAAGTTTTTTTTTTTGCTCATATGGTGGGTGATTTTTTTTTTAGAAAACTTCCACCCCCCCCCCCTTGAAGTCAAATGGTGCGTCCCTAAATCCCATGTTGCATGTTGTGTGAATATGAGCATGGAAATTCACCTTTGAAGATGACCTATATTATTTGACTTTGAGCTTTCACCTTTGAAGATGACCTATATTATTTGACTTTGAGCAGTTTTTCATAATCATCTCTACTTTTCCTGTACTTCTGCCTCAATCACAAGCACCCTTACTCTATCCACTGGCTGAATGACATGCGATGAAATCTTGCACTTATTTGTTGTGCTTGCAGGCTACTGACAGGTACTTTAAAGATTATAACCATTAGAGCCATCGTTTACTTAACTCTCAAATTTGAGAAATAAAGACGTGACATTCAGTGAGTGGGGGCGGGAGAGAGAGAGAGAGAGAGAAAAGTGATTCAATGATTGAGTACGCAAACATAAGAAAAAGGAAATGACAAAAATAAAAATACGACGACTATTTAGCTTAAAGGCATTTTTGGAAGCAATTTATTTTCATTAAATTTGCTTTAAATTAATAAATGGGTCTCCAAACTCACCCACATCATCACATCATCTTCCTCCTCATCATCATCATCATCAACCTCCTCCTCTTCCTCCTCCTCCTCGTCCTCCTCCGACTCCGACTACGACTCCGACTAACGTCAAGATCCATGACACACTTCTATGCCAAAAGTCTTATGCCGCATTGCTGTTTCCACTTCCATTCGAAGTGAGACCGGTGTCTCTATAGCATATCAGGGTAGGATATTGGTTCTACCTCTACTTGGACATGAAGGTCTGATATAGTCTGGTCCTTGGTTCGAAAGCAAAGCAAACTGCGCTCCCCTCTGTGCCATGATTGTAGAGATAAGTGTCATTCAAGTGGTCTTGGAGCTCCTTCATAACCCATACTTCTGCACCATCTGATGCTTTTCACACAGACCCTGATGAAGGCAATCTTAGTTGCTCTGCTGACATCAGACTTTCTTATCAAGCTTATTGCAGACCTCCATGCTTATCCTTTTCTTTTAAAGAAATTCTTTCTGCTATCAAGTACAAGAACCGCGGTTATTTGAAATTTTGTACTCCCTTGATAGGATAGGAGAATGAGCTACCTCTTCTTTGCATTCAACATTAGTCGCACTTTAAGGACTTGACTATTCAAATGCAGCAAGTAGATTTTGGCCTGGTAATATCAGTTCTGCAGTCAATGCAAATCATAAGCGTGGTTTAGATCAGATAAATGCTTTTGCCTTTGACATCCAGATCTTCTGCCAATTGTGAGAACCTTATCATTCATCGAGTCTTCCGATTGCTGGTACAATACGTAGTCGACCACAATGATGAAAAGGAAGGAGCAAGTGCTTCATCTTGAAGAATTCCTTGACAATTCCACCCATGTTCTGCACAAAACTTAGGTTGTCATATATTATAGCAATGACTTTTACTCATCAGGGATACCTTGTTAATATCGATGTTGATCCTTCCATTTGGTTTTGGGGCCAACCTGTCATTCATTAAGGGGACATCCATGATTCGGATTATCTGGAACAAGAAGTAGCTTTAATCCTGGTTGAAATTGGTTGTGTCATGAATCTTGTCGTTCGCTATAATGGATCTGAGGTCGCCAATCCCTTAGGTCATAAACGTAGGTGCTAAGACTTACTTAATTGCCTGCATATGTTTCCAAGGAATGTGATCTAAATCTATTATATACTTTGATAAACAGTTCCAAATGTGTCCGATCAAAAGAAAGGTTTCAACCTTATCAAATACGCAAGGGACATTAACTTTGTGTGATTGGTTTATCTGCCAACACATAACGACCTCGATGTTTGGTATAGAGTGTAACACAAAATTATAATTCACCATCAAAGTACCATCGTAACTTCCTGACTACTTAATACGAATATTTTGGAATATATTTTCTTCCATCGTCTGTGTGGCGATTATTTCGCTCGTGGTGCAAGATCAAGGAGCTTGATCCAGTCGATCTGTTTACGACAGGATTTAACATAAGCCGCTACACTTACCGTAATATCTTTTTTTTTTACATACTAAGCTTAAGTTGACGCGTTTTAATCAAGTGGGTAGACGGTGTATACATAACTCAATTCTTTGGTATTGTTTAAAATGTTCTTATAATCACATGAGCTGTAATAATATTGTAGAAAAATGTTCTTGTAATCACATGAGCTGTAAAGAATATGTAGAACTCTTCTTGACCTCGGAGTAAAAACACAAACTTAGAAACTTCAAGTACATTTTAAAACAGAAGATTTATTAACAAAACGTTAATAATTCCGCTATCTCATCGTAATGCAAACTTATCCAACTAGGGAAACCCCAAGACGAAATCCTTGCTATATCCCGGTTACGAAGTAATTATAGTCCCGCCGTACTCACAGTCGGTGTGGCAGGGATATGGTCTCCGGGTTCACAGTCCGGGAACAAATGGTGAACAATAGGGCAATCGATTCAGTTGACTCTTCACGCAACATCAGTTTCACGCTTATTCCTTTGTCGTTTAGGGCAGCCCGGACTATGATACTGACGGACTATGATTACTTTCACACCGGCTACACCGGTAAGGAATGGGGTACTCAATTATGTTGACTCTTCACGCAAATTAGTTTCACGCTTTATTCCGTTATCGTCTATGGAGCCGGACTATGGCTCCTGCCGGGAATAGTGCTTTCCACCGGTGTCATATAATAACCGTGTCCGTGTGACGAGGTGTACTCACCCATATGCCTATTGTGTTCTCAATGAGTGCTGTATGAATCATTTGTTTCAGCACTGTACTCCGGGGGGGGGGGGCACTCGTATTCAAAGGTGGATATGATGCGTGAACAAGAAAACGCGTAAAAAGGGTCTCTTTTTTCCAACAGGCGATGTACGCGCGTACATTGATTAGGGTGTCAAAACAGCAAAATATGGAAAAAAGGGTATGTTTTTCGTAACCCTGGAAATTGTGATGTACGCGAGATCAAACCATAAAAAATATTGTAATTTTGGAAGTAAAGCAACATGAGCAAAGGCAGATAATAAGGGTATATTATTAACACATGCATTGATTACCGTTTAATGACAAAAAAAAAGACTGTTTATGGTAGCAAAAAACAGACAAAAATGCTTGTTTAGGGTATGTGTTTCGTCGTGGAAATCTTTGTTTAGGGTGCTGCGGAAGTCCATGTTCCGATCATATCCACCTTTGAATACAACTCCCCCCCCCCCCCGGGCAACTGCTACACGAATGGGCCTCGTCTACAAGGTCGCGGTTTATTCCGTACATGTTGCTATGGTCGCTAGGACACACTCTCATGCGGGACACTCAGATTCTTTACACCGGTCTATCGTGAACATTTTCTCTCTCAGTAAAAGGACCCCGATTTTTGTTACACCACTGTTGGATTAAGGATTACATAATAACTATACTTATGGTATAATCTATACATATGCAGTGTAGTATTAGTCATTACATTATCCCTATAAATAAATAGGGTTCTTTAATCTTATGTATTGTTCTAGCAATTTCTCTACAGATTTATGGATTCCCAAAGTCTAATCTAAAACTTTCTCCTTCTTAACTCTTGTTATCCCTTACAAAATATCCGTATACTCTTCTAGGACATTGTACATGTTAAAGCTATTAGAAATGTGGCAGGGACTGTAATTTTTCACAGCTAATGAACAGCGAGAACTCCAAAATGATGGAGGAGTTCATAATTATTTCAATAAAAAACAGTATCTCTTCGAGTACTCATCACTATCTAATGAATCATGAGATGCATTGGAAACATTAACATGAAAATGGGCGCCATGGTGTCCATATCTACGAAGCTGGGACAATTGAAATTGATCTCATCAAAGACATCGGGAGAGTGTGTTTTTAAAATAGTTGCACTGATGCTTAACGTCCAGGTCAACAGAAATGAAGGTACAACAAGGGAATAAAAAAAATCATATCAGGACTCTTGTGCTCATAAAAATTAATGTTCATAAGTGTTTTAAGCAAATCTTTAAATCATCATTGGGTTGAAAAGTCATGTAAAACAGGACACTAATGTCATAGTAGAGTTATTATGTCGGTAAGTACTCCGTGGGCGGTAATCGAGTCAACCATGTGGGTGGAATAGGATGGGACTTTCCCACCGTCTTGTGCTCACTCGTAGATGGCTTCTCCAGATACGTAGACTACTTGGCAAACAGAGGCAAATTGTGTGTTCCAGTATAATGGGGAACATAATACACAAAATGCAGAATGAGAACATATTGAGTGTATATGATAGAAAAGAAGATAGTAATATGGACAGAGGAAAATGAGAATAGTGAGAGGGAAACAACAAGAGTGTACTGAACAACATTTCATGTGCATGGGGAAACATTTTTAAGGAATTTAGGGAAGAGTATTCCTTGGGGTGTGAAGGCGAGACGAACAGGCGCCTAACCATCATTGTCAGTCCGTGTGTGTTTTTTTTTTTTTTTTTTTTTTTTTTTTTTTTTTTTTTTTTTTTTTTTTTTTTTTTTTTTTTACTTTACAACGTGCAGGCGTAAGGCGTATGAAAGTCGATGTTATGTTTCCCGTAACCCGCCCGCGTTATGATTTTCTGCCCGCGTTTGAGATGCTGAAATCCCCCAAAAGTTCATTATTTTGTATTATAAAGAAAATAGATCAAGTTTTTTTTCTCTTCTTGTTATCTTTGATGTGAAGTAGATTTTAAAACCACAGAACAATTTCAAAGTCATTTCTCTAATGTAGGGGGGTGGTTTGACAAAATATTGTAGGTATTAACGAGGATGCTAAGGTTGTTGAATGCTGTACTGAGCAAATTAAGTGAAATAATGATATGAAAAATGAAATAAATTGCCGCCGTCATTATGATTGGCAAAAACTGTTACGGGAAACATGACATTGACTTTCATTGGCCTAAGGGGTATGAAATACCCTTTAAACAAAAACTAATGAGCCTTGTGCAGCGATCTGAATTTTATAAAATAACACTGTTTTATATATGATTTTAATCAGATTGATTGGTTCAAGAATTTGGAATGTCTAAACCACATTTACAATTCAATAATGATACACTCAATTTTACAGTCTTACAAGTCCACTCAGATGAGAGGACTTATTTCCAGAATTAAGAGAAGCGTTGCAGTTCAACGATGATATGTCCTCACGCGAAGACTCCAAAATGACATCAAGCAAAGCCAAATAAATACACGGGAAATATAATCCATGGGAATCTTCTCAGTCCTGAAGATAACTTTGTCCAGCAGTTCAAGACGACGGGTTTGTCTCTCGACGACACTAATATTCTGGAGTACAATAATCCAAGAGTCACCACCGAATGTCCGTCAGTCACAAATATCCAAACTGGAATCCTTTTTTTTTCATACGCCGCTATGGCCGACATGTAAAAGGCAAAATCGTTTATATCACATACAATACAGCATCTAGAATGACGATGATGGTTCCAAAGTGTATGTTTGCTAGGTCAAGGATTTATACAAAGTTGTAACTGACATTTTGGTAAAATTGAGTTTTTGCTTGATTTTGTAAATATAGGTAAAAACCCACAAATCAAGCAAGAGTGCCAGTTTTAAATGAAGAAAGAAGGAAGACATTAAAAAAATAGAAAACAAAAGAAAATGACAAATATGCTGATACGACTTTGTTGCACTCACGTGACGAACTGTCAAATAAGACGTGAGTTATGTTATTCAAGGACCACTAATGTGACACCCAAATATGTATTCACCCCTAACATATATCTGGAATTGCATGCGAATTTTGATATACCTGTATAGGCCTGTCTTACTTTAATCATGTTAATAGAAACTATTGTTTGCTTCAGATACGTCAAGAATAAGGATGGCCTTGCATTTCAAACACTTACGGTTATGGTCACGTGTACATGTGTTGGTAGTCAATGTTTTTTTTTTTCGTTCATAGAGACCCTGAAGTGTGAAAAGAAAATTCCAAGGAGGGAGTTACATGGGATTTTGTGTTGGTATTAATCAGCAAGCATTTGTCTATTGAACTCCTTTTACCTTTAAATGGCGACCATTTTGGAAAATGGTGGTTTATGCAAATTGCTATCACTTTTAAAGGGGCACTTTGTGATCCACAGCCTCGTCTCCTGACTTACCTCAAAGAATTTACATCAATTTCGCAAAAGTGCTACACCAAATCCCAACTTCAGTACTTTTTCGGACAAAACCATGAAAGATCCACAATACAGAATTTCTTTAAGCAGCTACGGTGAACTACAGACATATTTTTTCCTGATTAAGAAGCTGCTGAGTAAAGAAACATTTTCTTCTTGATTAAAAGAGGCTCTTACGAACACTCACTTCCTGTTTAAATGAGGCACTTGCATGATATTACATCTCAAAGTGCTCAGTTTGATTCTTCGAGGTTTGCAGTATGCATACTGACTGTCCTAATGTAAAAACTGAGCACTTCGCGATTGTTTGCTCTGGGATTAATAAACTTTTTTCCAGCATTGATCTGTGAGAAAAAGGAACTACACTAAAGTACTTTTGAGTGTACCTTTGCATCTATTTAAGACAACTAAGAGCAGCTCTTTTATACAAACATACTCGTACATGAGACAGGATTTCAGTGCTCATAATCACATGTTTTTTGTCCGAGTCCTATCATGAAATATTAAGTTGTTTTCATAAAATTGGGTGTTTGGGAAATCAATCTCTTTTTATATAGAATAAGAAGATCGAAAGATTGAATACATTCACACATGAGGTATGGTATAATTCTTGATGCAAATCGGAATAACAATGCTCAATTATGAATTTTAGGACCAGCACAAATTGACCCTTTGAATGGCAATGCATCAAATCTTGAAATCAACCTAATGATTTAAGGAAGGTTATTTAATGTCAACTAACCATCGGCACAACCCTCTAAATTGATATTTAGAACGAATTTAATGGGGGACACTCCCACATGTGAGTAAGCGCCATGTGTAAGGTCGAATGAACCCCCCTCTTTTTTTGAACGTCTCAATACCCAAATGACCCCCCCTTTTTTCATGTGAACCCAAGGACCCCTTTTTGCAGCACAATGCCACAGTCATCATAATCAAGTACCCAAATGACGCATTAATTTCAACTTAAATTTTTACTTCAAATTATTGTTTAGCATGGACAGGACCAGTACCATTCAGGAAGGACCAGCTCTTCGAAAAGGACTCATAGGGGTTTCTGCTGCTTTTGTTTGGATCACATTATTATCTTTACTTTTCATTTTAACGGTTTAGTAATAGAGAAGTTTGTAGTTATTTTATAACTATCAGAAAGTCTCTTATAAATTAGTTTCGTACCCCAGGGGATTAGTTAATTCACCGATCTTATTCACTTATATCACAACCAATTACCAACATCTTAAAGGTTGCGTGTTTCGATTTAAGTGTATCTGTCCAGCAAAAAGGCGACAGCGCGAAGCTGGGTACCGGGGCTGTACCAGTTGTCGATACAGAAGAATACTAGTATTTTAATTTAAATATGAACATGATAAGAAAACCATGAACATTTGAGTTAAATTTAGTCCGTTTTTTACCGATTTTGGCATTTCCCATATTTTTTTCTTTTTTCGAGTTTCGTGTTAAGATTTTCGAGTTTTGATTTAGATTGAGCTTGATTTGTTATATTTTAGCTTGATTTGTTCTAGTTTTTTTAGCTTGATTTCTACTAATTTGGGCTTAATTTGGGGCCTGTTCCTGATTATTTTGGCTAATTTGGCCTTTTCTATTGTGTTTTTTTAATAAGTTGGGGAGTTAGTTTTCATGAAGTTCAGGTTTAATTTAGATTGATCTTGCTTTGTACTATTGAGCTGATTTTTTACCACTATTGGCATTTTGCCTTTCCCGTTGTTTTTTAAATAAAGTGGGATTGTTGGTAGGCATATACATAGGGGGGGAAGTTGTTGGGGTTAAGCTATGGTTTTTTCACGGGCAACGGCGACAGCGGCGACAGCGGTAACACCCCATAAAGCTTCAGAGAGTTTTACATTTTTTGTTTGTTCTTGTGCTGTATCAAGGGGCCATGAGGGAAATGGTTAAATTTTAAATTTAGATTGTGGATTTTTACGATTTTGGCCACTTTGGCATTCTCGTTGTTTTTGAATAAAGTTGGGTTTGGTTACAATTTTTTGAGCTAGATTTGTACAATATTTTGGCGCTATTTGGCCTTTTCCCGTTGTTTTTATATTTTTGGCTTAATTTGCCTTTTCGTTGTTTTTTAAATAAAAGTTAAGATTTTTATTATTTTAGATTTAAAAATGATTAGAGAAGAAATGCACTGGAGTGTTTCTTTTTAGGAAGATTTTAAGGATTGGGGGGGGGGGCCTTGATTTAAACTATTTGGGATTTTTGGCCTTTTCCCGTTGGTTTTAAATAAAGTTGGGATTGTTGTCATGGCATATACATCGGAGTGTTGAAGCTTATATGGTTTTACACGGGACACGGCGGACAGCGGCGCGACAGCGGCAACACCCCAGAACTTCGGAGTTTCACAGAGTTTTTTGGTTCTGGCGCTGCTTATCAAGGGGCCATAGCGGAAATAGTTAAAATTTTAAATTAGATGTTGATTTTTACGATTTTGGCTATTTTGGTCATTCTGTTTGGTTTTTTCAATAAAGTTGGGTTTTGTACAAATTTGAGCTAAGATTTGTACACTTATTTTGGCGAGTTTTGGCCTCTGTGCCCGTTGTTTTTTTAAATAAAGTTGGGGAGTTGAGTTTTAAACCATGAATTCGAGGTTCATGTAGGATTAGCTTGCGTTGTACGATTGGATATTTTGGCTTTTCTGTTGTTTTTTTTACATAAAGTGGGATTGTTGTCATGGCATATACATCGAGTGTGAAGTTATGGTTTTACACGGGCACCGGCGACAGGGGTTTGTTATTCAAAGTGGGCCATGGGGGGGAAATTAGTTAAATTTAAATTTAGATTGTTGATTTTTACGATTTTGGCAATTTTGGTCATTTCTTGTTGTTTTTCAATAAAGTTGGGTTTTGTACAATTTTTGAGCTAGAATTGTACACTATTTTGGCTATTTTTGGCCTTTTCCCGTGTTTTTAAATCAAGTTGGAGTTAGTTTCAACCATGAACTTCGAGTTTTCATTTAGAATTAGCTGCTTTGTCCTATTTGGGATATTTTGGCTTTTCCTGTTGTTTTTTAATAAGTTGGATTGTTTGTCATGGCTATACATCGGTGTAAGCGATTGTTTTTACACGGCAACGTCAACAGTGTTTGCTATCAAGTGGGCCATGGGGGGAAATAGTTAATTTTAAAATTAGATTGTTTTGATGTTTTTTTTACTAATTTGGCTATTTGTTTGGGCCATTTCCCCCCCCCACCAAAAAAGGTGTTTTTTTTTCAAAAAGTTGTTATTTGTTTTTTGAACCCATGAACTTTCGAGTTTTAATTTAGAATGAGCTATTTGTACTATTTCCTGTTAATTTTGCTTTTTCCCGGGTTGTTTATGTTGTTAAAAAATAGTTGGGATTTTGGTTAATCCGCGTTTCTCTTACCGTGTCAGCGGGACTGTTGCCTGTGCAGCCGCGACACCGGCGACAGCGCAAGACTACAGATCCATAACACAATAAACGAACACAAACTCTTATCATTTAACATACTTTTAATATATTTTAATAATTTTATCCTTCTAACGCAATAAACGAACACAAACTCACATCATTTAAAATAATCTTAATGATTTTAATCGTTTTATCCTTCTTAGCACAATTAAACGAACAAAAAAAATATGCTCATTTGACATGGTTTAATAAACAATAAATCAACTCTAATCATTTTATCATTAACGCCAATTGACGAACATAAACTACTCTTATATGCTTTACCATGTATTTTCTAAAGAACATATTTCGCAACAAACAAGGGTGAAGATGGCCCGATTTCAGCATAGATTTCCACTCATAACTTCCAAACTAAAAATCTTTGCCTCCCTAAGATTTCACAGGGTACATGAGATAAACTAGCTTTCTTCTGATGCCAAAGTTTTGACAACATTTTGATAACTTCGGTTTTAAATCTGGGGTTCTGGGGAAGAGGCTTAAAACAAAAGGGTGGAAGTTGAATCGTTTTTTAACCCGCAATTAAAATGTCCGGCCTTGAAATGTTTTCTAAAACCAACAAGGGGGAAAGATGTCGTCGTTAAACACAAACTCTTTAAATCATTTAACCTGTTTTCTAAACTCTTCTGACAGAGACAGGTTTTTTCAATTAAAATGTTCTTTACTCATAATCCTTATTTAGAAAACAAAGATTCAATTTAATGATCCTCTATAAGGTGAAACCACCATTAATTTAATATGTTTCCAAACAAGCAATGGTGAAGTTGAATCGTTCTTGAATCGCAATTAAAATGTCCGCAACCCGCATGAAAAGTTTTCTGAAACATATTTACTCGCATCGCAATTTGGCGTGTTTTCTAAAAACCAACAAGGGTGAAAGTGGGTGGTACTTAAAGCTATCCTTCTTAACATAACCACGTAAAACGCGGGGGGGGGGGGGGGGGGGGGGGGGTAAACTGCAAATATTGAACATCAATCAATCAATTCAAATTTTTATTCATCACAGAAGAAAGATACCATAACTAGCATTACAAAAGTTAAAATAGCCAATAAACGATATAAATAAGTAATATTAATTATATTAGGCATATAAGTGACAAATGTATAACAAATAAATCATACTCTAATATTTATCTTAACGCAAATGACGAACATAAAATACTCTTATCATGCATTTAACATGTTTTATAAAGAACACTATTTTCGCAACAAACAAGGGGAAGAGGCCCGATTTCAGCATATATTCACTCATAACTTCCAAAACTGAAACATCCTTTAGCCTCTCTAAGATTTCACAGGGGTACCATGAGAAAATAGCTTTCTTGATGCCAAAGTTTGGACAAACTTTTGATAACTTCCGGTAAATTCGGGGTTCTGGGGATGAGGCTTAAAACAAGCAAGGCTGAAGTGAATAGTTTTAACCCGCAATTAAAATGTCACGCATTGAAATGTTTTCTAAAAACCAAACAAGGGGAGATGTGTCGTTCTTTAAACACAAACTCTTATAATTTAAACATACTTTTAATATATTTAAGTCATTTTAGCTTCTTAACGCATAAACGAACACAAACTCTAAGCATAAAATACTTCTAATGTTTTTAATCGTTTTATCCTTCTTAGCACAATTAAACGAACACCCAACTATTATCATTGAATGTTTTCTAAAAAATAAATAACTCTAATCCATTGATTCTTAACGCAATTGACGAAAATAAACTCCTCTTATCATGCATTTAAACAGTATTTTCTAAATAACCGATTCGCAACAAACAAGGGTGAAGATGGCGATTTCAGCATATATTTCACTCAAACTCAACTAAACATCCTTAGCTCCCTAAGATTCACAGGGGGGGTACATGAGAAAACGAGCTTTCTTCTGATGCCAAGTTTTTGACAAACATTTGAAACTGTCCGGTAAAATTTCTGGGGTCTGGGGGAGAGGCTTAAAACTGAAGCAAGGTGAAGTTGAATCGTTTTTAACCGCACTTAAATGTCCGCATGAAACTTGTTTCTAAAACCAACAAGGGGGAAGATGTGTCGGTGTTGTTAAGTCTTTAACACAAACTCTTAACATTAACCTGTTTTCTAAATCTTCTTGACAGACTACAGGTTTTCTGTCAATTAAAATTGTCTTTACGCCATTATATCCTTCTTTAGAAACAGAATTCAATTTAATGATCCTTCTAAGTGAACCACCATTAATTTAATCTGTTTCCAAACAAGCAAGGAAGTTGAATCGTTCTTTAATCCGCAATTAAAATGTCGCAACCCGAATGAAAATGTTTTTGAACATAAATTTAATCGCATCGCAATTGGCGGGTTTCTAAAAACCAACAAGGGTGACAGGGGTGGTACTTAAAGCTATCCTCTTAACATAACACGTAAACGCAAACTGCAAATATTGAAATCAATCAATAATCAAATTTTTATTCACCACAGAAGCAATACAATAACTAGCATTACAAAAGTTAAATAGCCAAGAAACGATATAATAAGGTAATATAATTTATTAGCATATAAAGGACAACTGTTATACAAATAAATCAACTCTAATCATTTTATCCTTAACACAATTGACGAAACATAAACTACTTTATCATTGGATTTAACATGTTTTCTAAATAACATATTTCGCAACAAAACAAGGGTGAAGATGGCCCGATTTCAGCTTATATTCTAACTCTAACTTCCCAAACCAAACAAACATCCTTAGCCTCCCAAGATTTCACAGGGTTTACATGCCGGAGGAAAAAACTAGCTTTATTCTGATGCCAATACTTTTGGACAACATTTTGATAACATCTCCGGTTTAAATTTAAAATCTGGGCGAGGTTCTGGGAGAGAGGCTTAAAACAAGCAATAAGGGGGAAGTGAATCGTGGTTTAACCGCAATTAAATGTCACGCATTGAAAATGTTTTCTAAAAAACCAACAAGGGGGAGATGTGTCGTTCTTTACACAAACTCCTTATGAATTGAACCACTGTTTTCTAAACTCTCTTGACAGACTACAGGTTTTCTGTCAATTTGAATTGTTCTTTACTCCATTAACCCTTCTTTAGGAAAACAAAGATTCAATTTAAGGATCCCTCTAAGTTGAAACCACTATTAATTTAATCTGTTTCAAACCAGCAAGGTTGAAGTTGAATCTTTCTTTAATCCGCAATTAAAATGTCCGCAACCGCAATGAAAATGTTTTCTAAAAATAATTTACTCGCATCGATGGCGTGTTTTCTAAAACCAAACAAGGGGGGCTGAAGTGGGTGGTACTAAAGATATCCTTATTACATAAACCACGTAACGCAAACTCAAATATTGAACATCAATTCAAGCAATCCAAAATTTATTCATCACAGAGCACTATATATAACTAGCATTACAAAAGTTAAATAGCAATAAACGATATAAATAAGTAATATAATTTCTAGTTAGAATATAAGTGGACAAAGTTCTTACAACTATTGAATGCCCTAGGCGTGGAATAGTACATATATATCCCACAATGTCAAATTTTGAATGTTCTTTTCACGAGGCGAAGACGAGTGAAATGAACATTCCAAATTTGCACGCGTGGTAATTTTTACTATTTCCACACACATAGCATTAAATATTTGTTTTTATTAATAACGATACAAATACAAATAAATTTTTATGCCGTTGAATATACTTACATTCAATGGGATAATGTTATATAAAATATAATAACACTAAGTATGTAACTCATGAGTGATGAATGAGGACATTGCAAAAGCAGAGCGTGACGGTGCAATGACCTATTAAGTAAGGGAGGGACAAAAACATACACGACAGACAGGACAGAACAAACAATGAGCATGTTTTCTAAACAGCAAGCAAGGGTGAATTTAATCGTTCTCAACCCGCATTTGACAAATTTTCTAAACATATTACTCGCATCGCAATTATGATCCTTACAAAAAACTCCATTATATCCTTATTTAGAAAACAAAGATTCAATTTAATGATCCTTCTACACTGCAAAAACTTCCGTGTGTGAATATGCAACACCAGGTCGGTGTTAGCTTGTCAGTGTTAATTTCTGGTGTTAAAGTTAGGAAGTTACACTGCTTGGGTTGCTGCAAAAATTTTGGTTATGCATTTTGGTGGTATGTTATGTAATGCTAGAAGGAAGCAGCTAATATAGAAACAATAAAACAGCAAACATTTTCTACTAACATGTTAGATGTTACAGAGATAACAGTAACACCATACATCGGTGTTAATTACACACCAAAGAGTGTGGTCCTCCTGGGACACCAGGAGGGTGTTAAATTAACACCAGTGATGTCAACCGAACACCAAGAGGGTATTAATTAACCAGTTGTGTAAATTTAACACCAGGAGGGTGTTAAATACATAATTAACACCGGACATATGGTGTAAGATTAACACCAAGAAGTGTTATGTTATATATTGTAATACCAAAATTCGTGTCAATATAAACCCAATTTGGTGTAAAGTGTAACACCAATAGGTGTGGTCCTCTCCAAACACCGCCTCGGTGTTAAAATCAACACCCTCGGTGTAAATCTAACACCGATGTTTTTGCAGTGTAAGTCGAACAGCTCTTAACGTTCCAAAACAAGCAAGGATGAACTTGAATCGTTTTAAAACCCCCGGCAATTCAAGTTCCGCAATCAAAATGTTTTCTACACATAGTTTACTCGCATCTCAATTGACAGGCTTTCGAAATACCAATAAGAGTGAAGGTGGGTCGTTCTTTAAACACAAGCTCTTTACATTTAACATGTTTTGCTGCCTAGTTTGTAAAAAGGTGTAGCTTCGCGCTGTCGCTGTGTGGTAGGGTATTCTAAATGTACTCCTAATTCTATAATTCTGTATTGCCAAACATCTCTTTACTAACCTCTCAGTCGATTCAGTAAAATAATAATGTGGAAAGGTTGCAACAAATCGCATATGATGTTTGCAAGTAGGATAGGTGAATAGGCTTCTAGTAAACACAATTACTATTGGGTTCAGCCCATTATATACTTCCTGTCGAAGCGAGCGATTTCTGCTCGTGAGCATGCGTAACACTTGATCTTGGGTCAAAATCCGCTATTGCGCACGGCAATTGCTCGCTGCGACTGGAAGTAAACAAAGCCGTTATCGATATAATCCTGTCATATATCTACGATATTGGGTGTGAATGTATCGCTTTACAACATGTATAGTAAGACAGCCAAATAACTCCATGGTACGAGTCCAAAATATATGCCCATCTCCCGACCTGTTCCAAAGTTCCAATTTTTAGAATGAGAAATACCTTTGTATACAGTGCGTATCAATATACCAACCAAAAAATTATCAAAGAAATAAAAACGTAGATTTTTTTCCAACATGAAATATTCAGCCAATAAAGAAACAAACAAACAAAAACAACTTAATAACCTGAATAGAAAGTGTCAGTGCTCTACGCAGCCATTATTTCTCTCATAAATTTCCGCCCTCGTCAGCATGACATTCAAACCCATCTAATCATTTTTTTGCCCTGCCAGAGAATGTCAATTTGCGTAATGCGTCTCTGGGGTTCATCAAGGTCTCAATGCTGGGTGACTTGTGAAAACCTTTTGATTTCAGGAAGCCACAAGGCAATCACACGATTGCCAAACAATTCTGAAAGACGTTTCGTCAGTCCTTCTTCTATAGCATTACCTTATGCCCCGCCATCTATATGATGAAACTGTCCACACTCCCGGCAATACATGGACAGTGCTGTGGTCAATACATGGAACAATTAACATCGCCATTTAGCATTTGAGATTACATCGAAAGAAAATGGCCCAATAATTGTTCAATTCCCGCTAAACTCATTCCGACCAATCACGGTTCTTCTGCCTCATTACTTGGTCAACAAATTCAGAAGTCCCTGTCCAGGTCCCCACGGTGCATATTCTCTAACATTGTGAGTGTTCACTGAAGTACTTACGGCAAACCCTGGGGTTCGTTCGCGAAAGCAAGTCGTAAGATAACGTAGCCCTAGTGCGACGTAAGTTTACTACTAAGAGTTCTTTTTCGCGTTCGTGAACTTGGAAGTAGGCTACGTGTGTCTTACGAGTAAGACAGATTTACAATTAAAATTACGTGTGGTAATGAGTACACGTAGCACCACTCGTAGTGTGTGGAAGTGGACGAATCGGTCCGCTTTTCCATTTCATCCACTTGTTAGCAATCTATCATGGTAACAGCATTTATATTCCAGAAAATGAAGGAGACACAAGTCGTGAACGAAAAATAAGAATTATAGCAAACCCCTTTGAATCTATATTCAGACTAGAGTGTCGTTGATCACAGCTCAAAATTTGATGCATGTACACTGCAAAAACAGGAATTAGAATTAAAATTCACTTTGGTCTAAAACTCTATTTTGCACCCACGTTTCTAAATATTTTGAAATGCTGTTTATATCTAAACAGGTTTAAAATTCTAAAACCATGTTTAGCAGTGACGCAAAGTGTTTAGATTATTGACATGTTTAATGGCCTAAACACTAATGCACCATATTATAAGCACTGTTTTGTTTTTTTTTTTTTTGCAGAGTTGAGTCTTGCCCAACTTGATATAGAGGGCTTATAAAAAATTAAATTAAAGGCAACAAAAATTTTTTCTAGAAGACTGCGTTAGGTTACGCCAAAGTGACTAGTGGCATCTTAAAGTCACAAAAATCTTTTTCCAATAACATGTTAATTATTCGACATATGGTATAAGGTGGGTGGAATAATCATTGTAATGCGCCAATGAAGCAAAATCGGTGCATTAAATTAAAAACCAAAAAGATTAAACATGTTAAAAGTAATAATCATTATATAATTGTCTTCTGTAAGCATGGCATTGAATAATTACTCCCATGTCCATCAAAATGCATACATCCCTTTCCACAAAGATTGGCTCATCTATCCATATCACACGCACATAAAAAATCAGGAAAGAAAGAAAAGGGAAAAAAAGAAAGAAAAGAATGAAAGATAGAGTCCCATACAAATATGAATAATCCTCTGATCTAGTTCAAGGCTGACTCAGAGATTTCCGAGGATGGTGTCCTCAATTTTATAACACAATCGTCTGTACTTAATTAATGCTTATCCATATACTAATCGCTGGTGAAATAGCCTAAACTGTAATAAAGTATCAGTCGGCCTATCCTATGGTTACTGTTCTACAACATAGAGTTTAATACACCCAAAACGAAAAATACATTTTCCCGCAATTTTGGTGGAATTAAGTATTGTAGGTGAATATTTTGTTCTAGATGACTAAATAATACACATACAAACAATTTCGAAATCTCTGAGTCCGCATTTGAAAAAATACACAACTTTTGTCAGTACTTCACAATTTTGTTGAACTCTTTACAAAATCAGTGTAAGTCTTCTTCCTAGTAATTGTATCTCTTGCCATATTTTCAAGTGTGAAACAGACCTTTCTCAGTTGGATGCAGGACATTTACCTTGCTGTCATATTCATTATATCCTTTGTTTTCATTTATTGAAAATAAAAAAAATAAAAAACTTTTTATTTTTTAAGTAAAATATTTTTGTTCTTTCAAACCTACAAGGACTAGACATATGAGAAAAAATAGCAGCCCTCGTGGGTTTGAAGCCATTTTCTTTCTGTGACGTGTAGGTCTATATAATATCTATCGAAATTACACAGGTAATAGTAACAAGATCGAGCTAATGCCATGAATATTTAATTGTTATAAATACTTCAATCTACATCTAAGTGAACGCAGTTCTCATATATCAGCTAGGAATTTAAATACGCGAGGGGTAGTCCAGTACTTATCAGATTCAATAAGTCTATGCTAACCCCAAAACACGCATACGCTTGTAAAATCCGTTAATCGATTTACTAGAACGGCATTCAACACCAATTCGTACATAATTGCACCCACGATTACACCCAAATAGACGACACGTAATAATGATCCTAAGTTATGCGGATAGGTGTTCCTACGACTGTCTAACGTCCATTCTATTACCTCTGCTGCCCATTATTGAAAATGCAGCATTCTGATTGGTCAGTTTACTGCCCATTATTCTGCAATAATGGGTCGCCAATGCATTTTCTCATTACATCACGCTGTTTTCGGTAATAGAATAGAAATAAGGGTTTGCAGTATTATTTATGGGCTCATAATGTATCCTCGGCCGGAAAAAAAATAAAATAATGGACTCGGCTGCGCCTTGTCCATTATTTATTTTTTTCCGACCTCGGACACATTATTCGCCCATAAAGGATACTGCATCACCCTTTATTTCTTAATTGTTCGCGAACGCACGTAAGTCACTACTTGTAGAAATCGTAACAAGCTCTCAGCATAATTTACGTACATACTTACGATTCAAGTTTCGCGGACGAACCCCAGGAAACTGGGGTTCGTCCGCGAAACTTGAATCGTAAGTATATACGTAACTCATGCTGAGCGCTTGTTACGATTTCTGTAAGTTGTGACTTACGTGCGTTCGCGAACAATGGACGTTAGACAGTCGTAGGAACACCTTTTCGCATAACTTAGGATCATTATTACGTGTCTTCTATTTGGGTGCAATCGTGGGTGCAATTATGTACGAGTTGGTGTTGAATGCCGTCCAAGTCAACGAGTTTATAAATTAATTGGCCGTCTAGACCAAAGACTTTTTGTGCGATTTCGCGAAAACTAGTTGAAAACTGTACCACAGAGAATTGTTCGCCAATATATGTGGATCTGATTCTACAAGAACTGGTGCGGCAACCAACAGTGAACTTTGAACTTAGTTTAACTGAGATAGGTGTGTGGTTTAATTTGAATTTTAAAAATAGGTAAAGTATAGATAATATTTTTGTGTCATTGTGATTTTGTAATATTGCGTTATTTTCATTTATGTATTAACAATCATACTTTTGAATTTACAATCTTGGTCAGTCATCTTCTTCCAAATCGTCCATTTTGTTGAATTTTGTTTCTGAACCCGGGAGGTTACTTTTCTACTTTTTCTGACCTTGATTTACAATCTTCGAACAAATTGAAGAAATGGCAAAGATACAATTACTACTGTGAAGAAGACTTGCACTGATTTTTAAAGAGTTTTCAAAAAACTTAAATTATAGCCAATAAGCGACAAAAGTTGTGTGGCCTTTTCATGCTGACTCATGGGATTTCGAATATGTTTTTGTGTGTGTATTATTTAGTCACTTAAACTAAAATTAATAGTCACCTAAAATACGTAATTCCACCAAAGATCTGAGATGAAATGGATTTTTTTCGTTTTTTGATGTAGTAAACATCTAAGTGTATTATAACATTACCATAGAGGGCCTACTGTATAACAAAAATTCCCTGATCCGGCAATTTTATTACAAAGTATAGCTATTTCACACAGCGATTACAGATGTGGATAGCATTAATGTACATGCAAAAAATAAAATACGATTTGTTTAGAAAATTGAGGACACCATCCTCAGAAATCTCTAAAGAGTCGCCTTTAAATGAACTAGATCCGAGGTATTCATATCTGTAAGTGACCTCTTTCTTTCATTCTTTTCTTATTTTTATTCCTCTTGCTTTCTTTCTTTCTTTCTTTCTTTCTTTCGTTTCTTTCTTCTTTCAAAAACAACCTCACAGTTTTTCTTTCTTCTTTTTCGTCCTTCTTCTTTCTCTTTTCTTCTTCTTGTTTTCCCTCTTTTCTTCTCTTTTTCTTTTTGTCATTCACTTTTTCTTTCTCTTTTTGTCTTTTCTTTCTCTTTTTTCTTTTCTTTCTTTCTGTTCCTGTCTGAATTATAGATTCAAGGGGGTCGCTAAACTATCTTATTTTCGTTCAGGACTGCGTCTTCCTTTATTTTCTGGAATAATAAATGGCTGTGCCGTGATGATTGCTAACAAGATGGATGAAATTGTCGAACAGCGGACCATCCGTTCAACTTTGGCACACACTACGAATGTTTTACAGTGTACTCTTGACCACATCTAGTTTTAAAATCGTAAATCTGGCTTTACTCGTAAGATACACAAGTAGCCTACGTCCAAGTTTCACGAACGCGAAAAAAATATGATATTAACTTACGTCGCAACTAGGGCTACGTCAGCCTTACGACTGCTTTCGCGAACGAACCCCTGGTCGTCCGATTAATGAACCACTGCAAAACTAACAAACACCGTGGTAACCCGCGCGCAGCTCCTTGCAGGTCCAGTAGTCCTGAGGTCACCTTGACACATCTGATAACGTAGAAATTTTTGTACGAGGTCAGAAGGGATGGATTTGCACAAACACACAAAGACACACGCGTCCTTGCTCTTTCTTTGATTCCCCACACGAGGTCGTATTGCAAATCAGTGATGTTTTTCGCGATGTTAAAGTATATGGGGAATTCATGTTCAAACTGGCAATCTATGAACTAAACCGTGGTCTGCGCTTTCTCAAAACAATACAGCTTCACGTGCACAGACTTTTTTACAGATAAGATGTCCCTTTAATGATTTTGTCAACTTTAAATGATGTGGGGCATTCCTGAATTTGTCAAGACCACGCATATTTAAACACGATTATTTTGTGTTTTCACTTTTCATCCTTGTTTTTTCAAACCCCAAAATCTAATTAAATTATAATTATATTATTTTTGTTTATATCAATGTTAATTTTGAGCGTTTTTTTTTTTATAATTTGTAAAATGAAACACGTATTTACGATCCCCAAAACGAGTTGTTTCAACCGTTTTCTATTTTCTCACTGGAGAGTTCAGCGCTGCACACATTGTTTTCATGTGAAAAAGAACATAAACAGCAATGCCAAGCGTGACCTGCTGTCTCACTGGCTAAATGATTTACCTGTTGAAATATGGCAAGTCAAGGTCATTTTGACGGCAGCAAGCCCTTTGACCTCTCGTGTGCACCGCCTGTCATGAACTGCTTGGATTTTATCAGCAGATCTCTCCAGTTCGGGGCTCTTCACTGACGGAATACAACGTTAGTATCCATTGGTTTACTGGTTCAAGCCTGGCTCATGCAACCTGTTCCGAATTATGGTTTGCCATAAGATTTGTGATCAGTGGCTCGTACCGAAGTTAGCGTGAGCCAGAGTTGATCTGGCAACGGCCCTATTCTAACGTGCTCTACATCGGCGAATAGTAGGCCTACATGTGGAACTATTTTGGGGGGGGATTTATTACAATCTGGCAAACAAGATTTATACATCAAAACTATATGAAGATAAAAGTCTGGGTGTCCTTGTTTTAAAGTGTAGTCTTGATGTATTCTAGCATGCTAGGGGAAAGGCTTAAACAGGGGTCAAAATAGACAAGGTCAAAATGGTGTTTTAACTGTCATGTTTTTCAACATGTTCAAGGATTTCAGAAAGTATATTTTGCCCTAGTCTTAATTTAGTAGATGTGTTCAGAGGTTATAACTTGCAAAACATGGGTGGGGGAAAAGTTCGACAGCTTGTTGGGGAGGGTAGCCACAGTTTCAGGTGATACATACTAGGTTGGAAGAATTTTGAAGACACAAGGGGTGGGGGGTAGGGTGGGGGGTCAGCTACCAAGTAGTAGGAAGTCACATAAGGAAGTAAAAAGACTGCGTAAATACAACCCATCAGCGTCCGGGAAGGACTCATCATACCGATCGCATTGTCTATGACCGTCGTTTGCGATAATAATATTGCCAACCACGGTATGCGTCGGCGTCCCCCAGGGTCTATGGGGAAACCACTAGCCATATCTGTAAAAGTCTCACTTTGAAAGCGAACACAAATCCTATCTACATCTTATTTAGTATGACCCTATGACCGATTTAAAACCAGTTTCAACAAAACGGACCATTCTATAAATGATGACTTTGAACTACATTGAGCCTATTGTACGAAAACAATAGTCGTAGATATGGCAAACTCTTTACGTTCAATTTTTTTTCAATTTCAATTTATTTATTCACATAACATATCGTCCTTGACAAAAATGAATAATACAGTACAGTAATTCATAATACATAAAGTAATAAATTGCAAACTGGCTAAAATGAGCATTGGAGGGATATGATATGCTAGGACCAGAGGGAAAACCCTATAGGACTTATAGATATTTCTGGCCCTGTAAACCATACCAGTAAAATATACTCAATAGTACAATAATGACACAAGTAATGGATGATATAAAATATTACATAGGTAAATTACATAACAAAGAAACAAACAAACAAACAATATATCTAATGCTCACAAACACTTAACGGGAATAAAGGATACGGGAAATGGACAAGACGGACTTTTCAACATATCTTGCTGAGGTATGTTACTAGCGCAAGAGGAAGCAAGGTAGACAGGTGAGTGCAGAAAAATTAAGGAGTAGAACCTTATAGCAAAAGAGCGATGGTATTATTAAAACAATTCATCTCCTTTATTGTTACCACCTATACAAACTTTTCGCCCTTATAAACACAAGAACACATTTGACCGCTTGCGTTGTTCCCGTAATGTGTTTGCTTATTGGACCTGTTCCCGTAATGCCTTGATAACGAACATTATGTGGAAGTTTGAGAGATTTATCCAGCTTGCTTGGCGCGTTCATTTGAAAGCAAGTTTGAGCCGTTGATGCCATTTCAACATTGTTCGGATTTTTTAGGCGGGGAGTATAGTAATACCCGGGAGTATATATATATTATATAACTCACCCAACTAACAAAAGGACAAATTACTGTTCTTTGTAGTGATTTTCGGGCTCCGAAAAGCTCGGAAACACACTACCCCATGTGTTAAAAGGTGCATTTCTGATCCACAACCTCTGTCCCCCCCCCACTGACTTACCTAAAAAGTTTCGATTTTTATATGATCTGAAAAAAACGTTAGCCTTATAATCCACGTGTACCTATCTTACTTGCAAATTCGGTTCTTATCTGTACGAAATTCGCGATTTTATATTTTCTGTCCGTAAACTGACATAAATACAGCACAGTGGCTATGGGACCGTGGGAAACGAGCAATGCTCATAACACAAAACCGCAAGATCGGGATCAACTCAAGTTTGTGAATATGCTTTCCTCAAGGATATCTATGAAGATGAATAAAACAAGGGCTGAAATCACGAAATGCAACCTTTACGTCAATGGCTACTTTTAAAATATATTCCGTGTTGATCTTAATTTTTTTTCAATGCAAATGTGAAATAACAGGGTTACAGGTAAGTGGGCTGATCTAAAACAACTCGACAAAAAATGCCAGAAATTACGATCCCCCGTTAAGCCATGATCAGAGAAACTTCTAGTTAGGTAGTATTTTATTTTCCAATATGCACTCTAAATCTGCAGAGACTTCAAAATCCAGGGCTCTTCTTATTTTTATGTCAGAAAATGTTATCATTCCCTGTCATAATTGTGAAGAGAATAAGATTACAATCAGTGACCTTTTGGATGTTAGTTGAGACCGTATTGCCTCATATGTTCTTGCGAGATATTTCATTGGGAAGCTAGATGTAATCAACGCGAATACTACACTTTAGGTGAAGCAATCGGGCGATTACCGGTGGGCTTATCCCTCCGCCCTACCCCTGCATCCCCTACTAATCTGTGATTTAATCGACTGCAATACCCCACAGTAATATTATAACTTTATCACTAAATCTTCCTCGTGACTTTGAAAGTTTTGAGGTTTACTTGAATCTACTGTTAGTGGCATGGGAGTGAGCTGGGGAATTTTAAACAAAAACATTATTTGAACATTGGTGAATGAACACCAAGATTAAACCTGCTGAATACAGCTAGCATTACATCTAACGGAGTAAGCGATGAGTCTTAGCACAGTATGTACATGTATTAGGTTACACACCACAACTCACTTATACACAGTAGTCTATGGGAAAAATGGCAACTTTGAACATGTTTCTTTCACATTTAAAACTCTCACAGAGGAAATACAACAACATCACCCCAAAGTACAAGCTTAAAATCACCAAATAACCAAATTTTGAACATATGATGACCAGAACATTTTTTAGTTACAAATCACCAAACTTGCCCGATGTCAGACCGGCAACCCAAGATTCTCTAGAGTCGCCAAAGCTAGTAATTTGCAAATCGATGTGAATTTGATGACCGCGGAGTAAATTCCCTCAAAATCACTGTCAAAATGCCACTTAGTTTAAGAAAACATACCAGTCTACCATGTCAATCATGAAACTTCATCACTTTCTTAATATAACTAGTGCATTTTCAGACATTTTAAAGCACTTTTTCCAGAATGCCATGCAAGAAAGTAGTCCACCCAAGATTTTTGATCCTTACGGCAGCCAGGTTAGTGGTGTATAACCATTACTGATGATATTTACATTGTGTTTTTTAGCCTGGAAAACACGCTGGTTCCCGTTTGTTGCTCCCGTTTTTAAAGTTATCGGGACATCGTTCCCCAGTTCAGACTCTCCCGTTTTAGAGATGAGCATTATTTTTGCAGAGGAGTACAAACCTCTTTTCCTTACGTGCCAGCATGCATTATTAATCACGATACATCCCAAGGTCATGTACTAATACATCAGAACCTACAATAGCTGGATTTGTCAAAGTCACTGACACTCCAATTTTGAAGCTATTCACTTTAGTATTACAAGAATAAATTTATTCGACCATGGCATTTTGTTCGTTTTCATTTGTCAAGTAGGTAACACATGAGATAGATTGAAGGCGCCGTTGGAAGGATTTTGGATGATAAATTATTTAATTATGACTATAGAACAAGAAATACACCGACTAACAGGTTGAATAGACTTTGTTTTTCTGGAATTTATACTTTCAAAAGTAGGAAGGAGTAACAAACCCTTTGGGTGATGCGACATTTTTTTAACTTGGCTTGATAACAGATGCATGTTTTCAGTGTGCTTTGATTTTTAAAGGCTTTGAAAATGAGACGCATATGCTTAGGCCTATATCAACCACACGTTAAACAACAAAGGCCATATTTTTGGCGTTTCTTGGGTAAATCATTTTACATAATTATTGTTTTCTGCGGGGGCTTAAGTCTGCTAAGTGGTTGAAATTATACAATAACAGGGGCTGATGTAACAAGATTTTTTTCATAAAATGTGAGGGACTGTCAACCCTGCGGCAACGCCCACTGAAAAAAAATGAACTGAGTAACCCATTCAAAGGCCATGGATTCAAAGGGAAAAAGATGCTCGGATAAGGACGTTGGTTGCGAATATCGGCGAAGTACCTCATTTCTGGCACATGTAGTTATACATGAATCCTTTCAATACGTGGGGTATTCAAATCTAAAAGTGCAATTTCTTCAAATATTTGAAAGTCGTCTCAATCCTTTTCCTGAATAACCAGTGACCAATGTACATTCATACTAAATGACTCCCAGCACATAATAGCGAGGTTGATAGTCAGTAGTAAGGCCGCACGGTCCCGCCCGTATGCAGAGAACAAAGCCGAGCCATTGTTATTGCCCCGATTTAGATTGAGCTTTTTAATGATATTCATGATAAAAGCACAAAATACCTGTCCTCGTTCAGGAATAAATAAACTTCGAGCTTCTTCGGTGAGTTCAATTAACTTTGCGTTCGATTAACTCGTAACCTATTTCATCATTTATTCGACAAGGAGGAAACGAAGATGGAATAGAAAGAAATGGGTCAGCAATAAGTGACGGTTTTCATTAAAATGTTAGTAACATCTTGCCACATACATTTCTTTTTAGGGCTTTGTACATTTTCGTTTACTTTAGAATAAAATGTGAAAGTTTATTACTGTCAAGTAATTGGAACTCACGTTTATTCGATGACCCGAACAGGTATTTAGTCTTTACGTCATGAAAAAAAGCTTAATATAATCGGTTGGCGGTGGGTGAAACATGAAAATAGTTTCAACGCATGGGCAATTAACAATGACAGTGCCCTTCAAGATATTAAAACGGAATACAAAGTCTTTGTCCTGATTCTAAATATTCATCCCAGTCGGTATACAGGGTGAATTGACCAGAACCTCAATAGCGCTATTATTACCAGTCTGTTACAGTGATCTTATTCAAGAAGTAAATGTTCTAGCTGCAATATTCTAGTGTGAAATCTAACCTGATTTGTTTGCTACCTCGAAATCCACTGACATATCGAAGCTAAATATTATTTTTGCATGTCGCACATGTCCAAACAGACCGCCACATGGTCATCGCAGCAAGGGAATTACAAGTAACGAGAAGCAGTCAAAACGAGAGTGATTACAAAATGAACACGATTGGCTTTAAAGATTGAATCCCGAGGGAAGAACCGCTATCAGTATATGAAGCAAGTTGTACATCAAGCAAGTATTAACACAATTATGAATTTGGTATGTCCAACCAAGTCCCTCTCTCGTCAACCCCAAGGGTTTTTATACATACATTCCACGCCCTGATCTTTACGTAATTAAGGGACAATATCATCTTCGTTGGTATCAGTGTGTAGTTATGGTTATATAGGTCCGTCTTCAAATAAAGTACAAACATATCAAGTTTTAACAATATGGCGTCATAGGGAGGTAAATAAACAGAGTTGTTATGTTCTTTCCAGTAGCAATAGCCGGGAACACCACCACAACCCCTGTTAAAAAAAGTTATAAGGGGGGCCATAATGCCATGGGGGCATATTACCCCACCTTACCCTAATCTTTGTCCGGCAGGTATCATAGTCCGGGGCTCCATAGACGACAACGGAATAAAGCGTGAAACTAATGTGCGTGAAGAGTCGACTGATAGTTGCCCTATTTGATTCCCATTGTTCTCGGACTGTAGCCCGGAGGACTGTATAATCTCCTGCCCACAGGCAACCACAAGATTCTCTCTCTTATAGTCTGTCAAAGCTAGTAAATTTCAAATTTCATGTGAACTTGATGAGCGCGGGAGTAAATTGCCTCAATTCACTGTAAAAAGGCACTTATTTGAGAAAACATAACCATTCTACTACCATGTCAATCATGAAATCCATCACGTTAATTAATTACTAGTGCATTTTTCAGACGTTTTTAAAAAGCAGTTTTCAGATGCCCACGCAAGAAAGTAGTGTGCACCCAAGATTTGTTAGCCTTACACATCCCAGCCGCCAGCTTCTGAACAGACTGACTTACTCTTTCTTAGTATAACACCTTTTTGTAACTGTCGTCGCATGCGTTAGATTTTTGTAAATCTGTTGTGGTTAAAGCTCTCTATCTCATTCGCCAGTCAAGCCCAATATTTAAAAATGGTCAGTCTTCCATTTGAAAAATTTTATGGGACTATTGTTTTTATTCTTTTCACTCAAAATCCCTAGCCAATTTGACCAACCTACATCATGTTTAACGAATTTTAACATGTATATCACCTCAATCTATCTTAATAATGCAGCACCATAAACTCTCCTTGAATTAGCACAAGCTAGAAGTCTCAAGTCCCACATCCCACTCACAAATAGATGTTCGCCATTGGCATTTTAAAGCTTCGCTTTAAGATGACAATCGGTATTATAAATTTTTATCAATGAGGCATAGTAAAAATGGCCCAATCCCCGCCCAAATGATCCACAAATATAGGTTACAAGGTCCGATCTTATGATGGGCTTATTCATTATTGAAAAAACAAGGCCATACATCATACCTTTTTTTTTTGCAAACCACCCTTGTTTTAAATGATTGTACTATCCTTTTTATCAAATTACCCCCCCTACTGAAAAACTGGTCAGAAAAAATGTCAACCGGAGATAGAGAAAACAAGTGCCAGATTGCAAATGAAACCTCATGCGTAATGATAGCTTTTGAATCCAAGGAAATATGCTTCAGTCATTCCAGTACACAAGAGGGATTTCAAATCCAACCCATCCATGTACGATCCAATCTCCATACTAAGTAGTGTCAGCAAAGTTATGGGGGAATCGGACGCATAGACAGCACTACAGCTTTAGAAGTACCTGTTACAGCAGGTCTTATCTCAGGACAGGTGGTTTGGATTTATACCTCATCATAGCACAGTTGATATGTTTGTATTACAACCTTCTCTATCTCTCCCTCTCAACATAGTAATATGCTTGCACAAAGGGCCAGAAACAACATCTTATTGCCTGGACACTTATGGTGCTTTCGACCAAGGGTAGGCCATTATGGTCTAACGGTCTTGCTCAAAACTGAAAAGGAAAGAAGTCTCCTGGGAAAGCTACTGACCTGGATTGCAAGCCATCTTTCCAATCTTTCTGTCATGGTGGTTCTGAGTAGCTAGACCTCGTCTACTCTATGCATGCAGCTTCTGTTTCCCACCACTATAGTCCAGCGGTAGCCCATAGGACAATATACCTGACCTTGCGCAAGAGTCTGATGCGCAAAAATGTTGTGATGGTACTAGGCAAATTGACTGCTTATCCAATCTTGAACATGGACTGTCATCTTGAGCATTTTAAATTGGAAAGGAGGGGTAATTTAAAAGGGGTAAAATTGTAAAGGTATCATAAAAGATCCAAGGTATACAGGGATGTTATATGGTCCTATGGATTAAAAATGGCTTCATCGGCGGTGATAGGCGGAATGACAATTGTCTAGGTCATAATGGGTTCAATTTTTGAGAATGCATAGATTTCTTATCAAAATGACTCCCCAATTCTTCATGCCCTTGGAGAGGAATGTTAAAATAAACGTTATGGTTTGAACTTGAAAAGGTTGTGAGTTCGAGCCCCGACAAGGCCAACGTGTGTTGCGCCCTGTGAAGTTAGGGCCGCTTTACCTCAATTACCCTCTCTACCTTCAGTGTATAAATGGATACCAGATGTATCAAGTTGGGAAGGTACGACTCACTGTGCAGGTGGTTTAGCGACCCCATTATAACAACATATGGTGGAGTCTAGCACAATCGCTTTGAAAGAGAGTTGGGCACTCCGTTCCTGATGTATTTTGGCTTTGAAGCAGTGGTAATTCCCCATCATTTACACATTTGGAATAAAATCGTGGTAAGCCTGTCAACAAAACATTCGATATCAAAATACAATTTAATGAAACAATTACAGGTATTCCGCTTCCTGTCGCGGTTAATGATAAGGAGTGATTCTGCCTGGTTCTGCCTCCGTTGTGACACCATAGAATTAGAATATAAAAATAGTATAAAGATATAAGAAACTGCTAATAGGGGTTATGGGAGGGTTAGGGAGCATTTCTTACCCATTATGAAATAAAGTTGCAATGTCGATTGACAGGTATCCTTATAACATATATCACATATGGAGCGATCCAGGGTTCGAGGAGGGTTGGCCGGACAGGATCATGGATCAAGGTTTTCCACAGATATACCACCATCTCAGTTTTTGCCATGTCAGTAAGAAGAAAAGACCGATTGATGAATGGTGAGTGTGCATACTAACATTATACCCTCACCACAATCTCTTCCTGAATGGTTTAGAAGGACAAAGGAAAATTGATGCAATTACTACCACAATGAAAACAAATACCAGCTATATAATTCTTTAAGAAGATATTATACATTTTATTTAAAAAGTAATAGCGTGATCTTTAGATGTCTCAAAGAAATTGCATCTCATGGATAAGTTCAACAATCTAAAAAATTGTAACAAACAAGTTCGTGTTTAACATAAATGTGATTTCTTAGAACAAGGGCTATATTGTAGATGTTGGAATCTTTTTTTTAAGTAGATGAAACAAAAATGAAAGTTTAAATTTAATGTAACAATACAAAAGTGACTGCAAAAGAAAACATAAGAGAAAAACAAGTTACACATGAGTGTTTGGTATTAATCAAAGAGGTATAAAAGGGGCACCAGCCAATATTCCAAAGGATACAAATTTATCGAAATTTCTACTTGATTGGTTGTTAATCTTGACCGCTGTGTCGCCTGCCATCACGGTTGTGAATGATACGGGCTCATATGACCTTGGCCCTGACATGTGACATTAGCCTCAAATAAATGAGGTTTGCATGTTATATCCATAAACCAAGTTTTTTGGTTCCAATTGACTTCAATTTTCAATTGTGGTCATTTACATTTACAACTTGGTCTTGACCTTGCATATTCAACAAATGTGGAATACCACATAGTCACTATACTCAAGTTTGGTTAAATCCTTGAAGTATTCAGATAGATAGTACAGGCAAATGTTACACCCCTTTACACAACAACAACAGACTTAACATCACCAATAGACATCAACAGTGGACAAAGTGTATCATGTGGCTTCCTGCTTTAAGGCAGCGACACAAAAACTTGCCTTGCTAATAGCAATTCAACCAATCATGAAGCAGCTAAGATTTGCTGTCATGCAGCTACCATTTTTATTACCTAAAGATCATGCTTTTGGCTTATTCGCTTAAAAGTTTCCAAAAAAAAAAAAAGAAGTGTTTTTTCTGAAATTACTCGTCTATCTTTGTAAGCTACTATTGTATTGAAAAATAGGACATTAAACAACAATAATCTTCAAAGGATCTTTACATTACATTATACAACTGCCAGGGCAATTATGCTTCTGCACATCACATTCACATTTGTTTGCCAAGTTCCACTTTGAGCTATTTAATAATACACTACCTTGGGGGAAGTAAGACTTTCTCTTGATGTGTCCTGAAAGTCTCATATATAGCAAGACAGTTTCAATTGGTCAGTCAACTTATGTTGACTGGTTTGCCCATTGTCACTTGCATCAATGTTTTTGTATTTGCTACAAAGGTTTTCTCATACCTGTGCCATTTTCACATAACCCGAATACCACTTCAACTCAATGAGATTCTCTCCTAATAACCACTCTTCATAGGCTTAGGAAGCGGGGGGGGGGGGGGGGGGGGGGGGGGGGGGGCTGGGCACCTCCACAAGAATTTGGGGGGGGGCCAAATACCCTTGAGCCCCAATCCCACAATAATCTTAACATTTGTAACCAAAGCAAAGCTTCCCCCTACCCTAGTGGCAGCACCAGACTTCTTTTTCTGGGGGGACATGGGGAAATGTGAAATTTGGAGGACAGAAATTAATTACACGATCCGGTGGGTGGAAAGCTTCAAAGTTATGAGATTCAAACAAAATTTTGGCTCAAATATCGCTGATATTTGTACACAAATTTGGGATTTTTTGCACCAAATCGCTGGATTTTGCCCCAAAAAATCCATCTTTTTCTCTGGTGGGGGGAGGGATGGGGGCCGGGGCAAGGAAAAATGGGTGTGGGGATCCCCCTTCGCCTGTGGCACCACCACTGCCCCACACTCGCTGCCTCGAGGTGCCCCCCCCCCCCAATGCTGAAAATCTTCCTAAGCAAATGCCTTTAACCACCCATCTAGTACTTTATACCTTATACAGGGTTCCCAACCTAAGGGGTTGCGAAGTTATACTAGTATAAAGGGCAGGAACAGATTTGGCAAATAAGATGATTAACTGTCAAGGCAAGCAAACTGATTTTGCAGTGGTTGATAATTAAAATGAATTGTATTTGATAAAAATTTATGTAAAAATATTTTTTGCAGTGTTTGTGTCACTTACAGGACTGTTCAAAGACCAAATAAACTCGATTATAATTGACAGTTATTGTATTTGGCAAGGCTTCGTGCGCACTAGTTTAGGAATGGGGGAGCACCATGTCCTTGGAATGCACAAACTGAAGTTGCTTAATCACTGGGGTGGATTGGTACATTAGATTCGTTTCTTAATTTTAAGGATTTTTAAGGATGGCCATTGCTTCACTGTCTATATATTTTCTTGCCTGGTCCAATTTCGTTGAGAAGGATTATTGACTTTTAAGGAATGGGGGTCGCCGCAAGGCAAGTGTCAAGAATGGGGGCTTCTTGTCAAAAAAGGTTTGGGAAACCCTGCATTTTATTATGTACCACCAAATTCAGTGGTTGCTTTCGGGGTGTGGTGCCCCTATTCCAGGTTTATACCAGAAACATGCAAAATCAGCCTATTTCAGCTATTAGAGGTCTTTCTGCCCCAGGGACCCCTCAAAAAGTCAGGTCTGGATACGCCGGTGAAATTATCTCACAAATCTGAAAACAATGACTATAAAACCACTGGCTTAAGGTACTCCCTATGAGTTACAATAAGCTCATCTACCAATGACACAGTTCAAAGGGTTGTACTTGTACATACATTGACATGAACTGACTGTGTCTGATCTGGGTATCATATATCATACCCAAAAAACCAGGGGTGTATTTTCTAAATTTATTGGTGAATGAAAGTTACAGAACTCTGCCAAGGGAATTGAGATTTTACTAGCTCATAGTGACTACGTTTTGAACTTTCATTACACAGTTATCTATTTTTGTTTTAAGAGAAAAATGCCCAATATTTGCTTTCATTGCATCATTAGGTGCCCTAAAATGACTTATTTTAAAGGGCCATGGTGCAATCGCTAATAGCTTCGTCCCCAGAACCCCCAGATTTTACCAGAAGTAGTCAAAATGTTGGTATCTGAAGAAAGCTACTACTTTTCTCATTTACCCTGTGAAATTTTACGGCTTAAGGCTGTTTGGTTTGGATGTTAGGAGCAAAAATGGTCCTCCATTTTGATCAACCAATATTTTAAAATTCTTTAAAATTCTTCAAAGTATGTGGATTATAAAATCATTTTTTTAGCTCTCACATCAAAACAGGTTGAAATATCGGCGCAAAACTTCAATTTTACAGATGATGTTTTGGGATGAAGACCATTCTATAGGGTTTCATATAGATTAGACACTCAATATGTTTTCTACCTTTTAATTAGCCTCAGAAATGTGAAAATAGAAGATGATTTAATCTGCTTATATTTCAATATAAACAGGCTGAATTTACTTTACAGCTTAATCCTTTCAGATGAGGATATTTGTGACAGAAAAGCTAACATCAGTGCCAAAATTGGGCTTTAATTTTTAAGAAACACTCCTGGTGGGTGGAAAATTTAATGGATAAGCTGAGGATAAGTTTTCCATAGTTGCCATTTGTCATTTCTCATAAATCTAAAATTGATTGTAAATAGATTAATAAACAGGCTGTCCCACACAAATCTGTTTATCTCTTTTTGACAGAAACACAATTCGGAAGTCACTGCATGGACTTTCAAGAGTGATTTTGTTACATGTTCTTTTGAGAAACACAAATCGTACTGCAATTATTAATTGTATTAATAAATTGCATGATGCTGAGCAAGCTTAAGTATCTGACCAAAGTTTTAACATGTTCTACATGCATTTCCTAAAGTACTTTTTGAATGATTTTTAATGGCTTGCTCAGACATGCTTATTATCAGTGGCATAACCAGCAGGGGCAGAACCCCCTGCTCAGAACCCGTGCACCCCCCCCAATAAACTGACCGTTTGTACAGTGTCTAAGGAGAAGGACCGAAATTTCTCCCCTCAGAAAATGCCTTGGCACCCCTTCTGCCCCCTCATTTGCAAAGGTCTGGTTACACCATTGTGCATTAAAGGAAATATCAGTGATTTGCTAAATCAAAATTTAAAAGAAATCATCAAAAATCAGATTTTTGCACGTCTGTAACAAGTATATGTATCCTAACATACTCTACAAATTCTAAGACTGAAAGCAACCTAATAAAGACAGAATCGGATATAACTATTGTCCGTATGAACACTTAGTACAACACATAATTGAATGGTGATTCAAATCGTTGAACACTGCAGTTTTCTTCCTTTTCTGTAAATTTTTCAGTTGCAAAAATAACTCATGAGAATTCTACAGACTTATCCTTCACTTTTAAGCTTAATTTTGCAAATTTAAAATATTTTTACTCTTTCAAGTGAATCACTGACAGCATCTTTAACCACAAAAATAATTTCACTTTGAGCTTTTACTTTAAAAATTCTTGCATAACACTTTTAGCTTTTACTTGCATAACGCAATAGCTATAGGGTGGCTTAAAGTGCCCAAGAGACCACGAAGTTGTCCCACCATGAAAGGTCAATAGATCAATGCACCACTGAAGCTAAAGGTGAAGTTGTTCCACTTAAAATAATGCTATCTCCCATGTGACATAAGGCCATACATACAAGACCAGGTTTAAAAACATTACCTTTATTCTCGAAGGATCAATAATACCTTGTGATTCTTCAGAAGTAAAATGTGCATTAAAGTGGACAATCCGTAGAGTTTGTTTACCTCACTGATTTTGTTCAACATGAATGTTTATCAATGACACACGATAATATTACAAAATTACAGATCCGGAGTGTCCATCTTTTTTTACAATGGTTTTACTGACAATTCTTATACTAGACGTCTTAAGAAAGTAGGACATGTATAGATTGAGTTAAACCCAATAAAAATTCAAATTGGAAGCTTTTAAGCAAAATACCTCTCAAGTGGAGAGTTTGTCCACTTTGATATGCAAATTTCATTTCTCATTTCAAATTCATGGATACATGACATGCAGAGAGACTTATTTTGGTAAATATCAGTTCTTTGGCTGGACCATAGAATTGAAGGGCTTTACATAAAGTGTGACTCAGATTGCAGTATTAGGGCAGTGAAATCCTATTCTAATACACAAAAGAAAGTTACGTACAACTTGTCTTAAAGGGGCATTTCATGATCCACAGCCTCATCCCCCAATTTACCTCAAAGAAATTGAGATTTTTATATCATCTTAAAGACACCATCAGTGATATACACAATACACACTGCCCATGAGACTGTCCATGAGATTAGAGTATGTTCTACTTCGTAAACATCAATGTCATACATACGTATCATATATTGTTTCCCACCTTGAGTTCAGAGAGCTGTTCTTTATTCCGTGAAGGGTTTCCGAATTCATAAGTGTGTCAGAAAAAAGTGTGTCAGATGGGTCATGTTACAGACACTCTCAAAATTCACAGTCTGATACATACCTATACACCATGGATTTCAGGGAGCTAGAGGATCACCCATTTTAATTTCCATTGTACTTCTAGCTGTTGGGTGGGCAGTTACCGTAACCTGACCCATCTGACACATTTTTTCTGACACACTTATGAAAACCACATGTTTATTCCGTTAAAGTTTCCGAATTCATAAGTGTGTCAGAAAAAAGTGTGTCGGATGGGTCAGATTACGGAAATTCCCTGTTGGATGCACATACTTGAAAAGTGTAATATTTCTAATATGGTTTGTCGTGTGCATGCAAGAAGGTCATAAGTGCAATAGCTGCCATTTGTCAGAAATTCCCATCAAACATGCTATTATGCAAAGTCTTCCGTCAGCAACTCTTGAAATGGCTCTCCAGGCAACTGTGTTGTCTGAAGAACATTTCAAGAGTCACTGATTCAGGGAAAGATAGATTGAGTGTTATCCAATAGTCGGGGACAGAATTAGCCGACCAATTGCACATATGTCAAGGTTTGTCAATCGGCACGGCACAGACTGTGATTGGTTTGAATGTGTAATATGGGCGGGGTTCGAACAAAATATGATTTAAAAATGTCAAAACATGCCCTATTTGAGTTTTCGACGAACGGACACAATAATTCATGTAAGTAAACTTTCTATTTCAATTATCTTTAAATGTTCACAGAATATTCTTCACGGCTGACATTTGTTCTGCACCCTCAAATTATGTCAGATGCGCAATTGGTCGCCTTATTCTGTCCCCGACTATAATACATGGCAGTACACAGATGTATCACATGCAGCTATTGCACTTATGACCTTGAAGGTTGTAAGTGTAATAGCTGCTATTTGTCAGAAATTCCCATCAAACACACCATTTTATGCCTTGTCTTTAGTCAGTGGTTTGCCTGTTGACTGTTGCCAGAAACCCTAACCATGCCTTAACAAGAAATTCCCATTTTAAAAAGAAAGCTTGCTTGTCTATGTAAAATAACAATAAACAAATTAACCAGTTCTTACCTACACCTATGCTCGACATTGTACAAAGAATGGAGTGGTATTGATAGCAGGTGTAGAGTACAGATAATATGCGATTCTGAAAATAAGAGTTAAGTTGGTTATATTCACTTTTTGTATTGATTTCGCACCAGTGTTGAAAACTATTATGATTGTTATAATTTGACCAAGGTGAACATGGGATCAAATAAAGCGGCAACTTCTCCATCCCTTTCTTCTATCATCTATACACAGATGTTTAAAGGTGCAACAAGAGATTTCACATATCGGGTGTCTCTAAAAAAATCGAAAGATCTGATGTTTGCCCTGATGTAAAGCTTTCCATCAAAAACATCCCCATCTGAAAGGCTTAAGCTGAGAAATGTTTCTTTGGTACAAAAATTGTGACATTGCTAATTTCGTATAGGAGCAAATACAAAATCAGCCTATGTTTTACATTGAATGATAAGCCCAAATCAAAATCACCTTTTCTCTCTTTAAGACATTTCTCTGGAATAATTACAAGGTAAGAAATCTATTGAGTGTCTAATCCTATTTGAAATACTATTATGACAACAAATTGGTTGCCTCAAAATCTATCGTTGCCCCTTTAAATGCTCTGACACAGATGTTCTTAGTGAAAGCACATTGTTTTCTTAGAATTGAATATCCACCATATGCCTTTTTTATTCAAAACAAACAAAGGATCAAACAAATACCGCTGTTGATTATCCCTACCTTCCGGAATCTTTTCATGACCAAGACCTTTAATATGTAGTAAGCCAAGAGTGCTTTATCTGGCTGCTGCATGATCCTGTGATTTGCACAGTTATAGTAGATTAAACCAATCGTGTTCACATCTAGTACTGTTCCGAAGGTATGGCATTGAATGAGGGGATGTTGCAGTGGGTAAAAAATTAAAAAAAATCCACCACTATTGAAAACAGCCTTGAAACATGCCAGATCGATAGCTGAGAAAAATCAATTCTATGACTAATGAAACCATTAAGTCTCTAACTCTCAAACATTCTAACTAATAGCTTGTTCAATTGGTATTCAAATGTAAAAGGTCAGTTGAATGTTATTGAATTTAGAACGTTCGTAGTTTGGATCAAGGGGGTGAAACGCATTCAAAACCAGTCTTCCGTTCTGGGCGCTGAAACATTTTGAATATTGCACGGGGAATAATTATTAGTTGGGTGCTGGATACGCAAATAATGTCAATTCGATTAAAAAACAATCCGCCCAAAATATCAAGTGTTGAGAGTTGGGTGCGATGGGTGGTTAAATTTTGTCCTGCCCAGGCCACACAACGAATGAAATGACACATCAGTCGTCTTGATTTAAATAAACGCCTCAATGAATACATCTTTTCACCTAAGCGCAGCATTGCATTATGAGAAAAAGAGATCTGAGCACAATGTCCAGGGTACAATATTTTTACACCGGGCCACCTCTAACACAATGTACTCACTACCGATTAGTGTATCATATGCAAAGCGGCACCCACCAGTATGTGGAAGAAGCGGAGGCAGCCATTGCTTTCTATTGGTGGTACTCCTGTTTTCTTTGGGGTCGGCAAAAACTGCGAGACGGTGAATTCTAAAAGATTACGTAACGTTTGCCTCTCTATATATCATAGAACACTCTTTGGTTTGGATACGAAGGAACAAGTCTTTGTACTCTCTAGATGTAAAGATGATTGTTAACATAAAAAGGCGCGATTATCTTCAAATGAGTACAATATGCTAATCCACCAGACACAGTTCAGTGGGTTGTAATTATACATGCAATTGACATGGAACTGACCTTGTTTAATCTGGGTATCATATATTCATACCCAAAACCAGGGGCAGTATTTTAAATAATTGTGAATAGAAGCTATTGAACTGTGCCAGGGAATTGGATCTGTACTAGCTCATAGTGTTTGTTTGTTCATGAAAAAGGTGAATCGGGCCACATATTCTGCCTCCTCTCCCAACTAATCGGACGCTGTCCAAACTTTTTCCTCTGGTGACATGATGGGTTTGAAGATACTATCATAACTTTTTGATTAGATTCAACCCAAGAACAAATTGATTTTCTGCATTACACTGAGGCCTCACGCCCAATGGGAGGATTTCTGGAGTTGGGGGCCGCCATGCTATAGCTGGCAGGACACTTAGCAATCGGTTGTGCATGTGCATGTGTGGTGTGCTTCATTAACATTAATTGTTAGTTTTGTTTTAAATTGACCTCAATTGAGACACCAAACTTGTGATCATAGGGGCACCATGGGATTCCCTCGTATGTTGATGAGATCAAAGGTCAGTGCCAAGGTCAAGGTCATATGAGGTCAGTTATAAAATATGATAAAAATGAAAATTGAACTCAATTGAAAAAGTGAAGTTCAAACTTGAGTCATAGGTGCAATATGGGGAATTCCCTTCATTGTTGATGAGGTCAAAGGTCACATGCCAAGATCAAAGGTCATGCTGAGGTAAAGTTGTAAGATAGGCTGGGAAGCCTATATTCTTTGAATATAGGGAGCACTAAATCTGAGAACTGCGAAATTCTAGTTCTGGTTTTGTCTTGTTGGTGCCCAATTCATGAACTATAGTTCGTGTCTCTACCTCTGCAGGGACGTCAGCGCGAGATTTGTTGGTCGCAAAGAGTAAACGCTCATGCTGACTGGAAGTGACAGCGTTTTTAGCACACGCCCACAAAGCCGGCATTTCTTGAACGAGGGATACCAATGTTATGACATCACTGCACAGAGGTAGAGACACAGACTATAGAAGAAAACATAAATGTACTTTGAAGTTTGAACAAAACCACAGATTTGGTATCAAATTAACAATTAATACACTACGCTTGTTTAATTGCGCTTGGTGTTATTATTTTTGAAATATGCAGTACATAGCATAATACAAATAGAAATGACAAAAAAAAACTAAATTCTATCAAAAGACTTCCTCATATACTGAAATGAACTATCACAACATGTCTTATATAACAACATCCCAATTCTAAATAAAATGCATCATTTTCACTTCAGGTAACTTTGTCTATAGATGATGTGACATCAATGTTCACAAACTCAAATTTGCCCACCTGAGTCTTTTGTCATGCTAAAGTTAACAGAGCATCACAACTGTACTATTCAAGAGCATGACTCCTCAAATGCCCAAGGGTTCTGCAGGTGTGCATGCATTAAGCCGGGCATTGCCCAGATATGAAGTTTCCTATCTGGGAAGAGGAAACCCATTTACATTTATTGTGACTTGCCATTTGGTCTAATCCCAATTGGTCTAATTGCCATTTTGTCTAACTCCAATTGGTCTAATGCTATTTAGTCTAATAGCCATATAGTCTAATATCCATTTGGTCTAATACTCATATCGTCTAATATCCATATCCTCTACAATCGAATTGATCTAATGCCAATTGGTCTAATACCCATCTGGTCTAATATTCCATTTGGTCTAATACCCATCTGGTCTAATATTCCATTTGGTCTAATATCCATCTGGTCTAATTACCCATTTGGTCTAATATCCATCTGGTTTAACATCCATCTAGTCTAATATCCATTTAGTCTAATATTCATTTGATCTAATATCCATTTGGTCTAATACCCATCTGGTCTAATATTCCATTTGGTCTAATACCCATCTGGTCTAATATTCCATTTGGTCTAATATCCATTTGGTCAATGTCCATCTGGTCTAATATCCATTTGGTCTAATATTTGAATCAATGTTTAAGATCAATTATTTTGGGTTTAACATTCAAATGGTTATTAGACCAAATGGGTATTATTACACCAAGTAGATATTAGACCAGGTGGACATTAGACCAAGTGGATATTGGACCAAATGGATATTAGACCAAATGGACATTAGACTAAATGGGTATTAGACCAATTGGGTATTAGACCAAATGGATATTAGACCAAATAGATATTAGACTAGATGGATATTAGACCAAACGGGAATTAGACCAAATGGTGTTTGTTATTATTAGGCCAAATGGTAGTAGACAAAATGGGCATTAGATGAGATGGGCATTAGACCAATAGACACTCTGGTCATTAGATAAATTGGATGTTAGACTAAATGGTTATTAGACAAATTGGTATTAGAAAAAATGGGATTAGACCAAATGGCAATAAACCACATTATTAACCCAAGACAGTTACAGGTTTAAACTAGAATTTTGCAGTTCTCGGCTTTCGCACTCACTATATTCAAAGAATTTAAGCTGTGGGCCGCTCCATAAAAAACTAAACATTTTAGTGACACATACACGCATACTGTTATAATACCTCCTTTTTTGTGATTAAAAATATCAATTTGATTTTCTCAATTTTATTTGAGAAAAGATTTCTCACGGGAAAAGTACTTTGTTTATGATAAAAAAGGGAGCAGGGGATTCCCAAGTGCTATATTGAGCTCACACCTGTTATTTACAACTAGATAGATTGCACAATAGGGGAAATGGGAATTCCCCAAGATGTAAACTTAGAAACTGAGTCAACTTGTTTATGCTTTGAGATCAAAACACAGATTGCATAATATGGGGATCCCCCATGAAGTTATAAATGTGAGGTGATGCAATGCAGATGATGTAATTTATGTGAAATCTGATTTGACAGTGCTAGGTTATGTTTATGCATAATAATGTTGTAATACCTATTTTTAGGTATTAGGAAATACTAGTTACGAAATATTGTGTATATATTATGGAGAACTTGGCCAGAAGATTCGCCAGCAGCCAGAGTAGCAAGTATAGCTAGTTTTGATCTGCAATAATTGCAGACCTGTACATAGTGCCAGGATTTATTATATTTTCAATTCCACGTGAGCAGTGTGCTATAATTATTCTACTGTCGTCTTTGAAGCCAAAGTGCTGGGAATCAAAATAGGATTCCAAATTGTGGACAGATAGTTTTTTTTTTTTTTTTTTTTTTAACCTTGTCGTCTTGAACTGCTGGACAAAAGTTATCTTCAGGACTGAGAAGATTCCAATGGAATATTAACTGAGGATATATAAGTAGCGAGGCGGCATAGCTAACCTATCGTGCATTTATTGATAAAAGCATGAAATTTGGCACAGATGTAGAGAAAAGGAATACGAACAGATTAAGATCATGAGCCATCGCAATTTGCACCCCTGTCGGCCATTTTCCAAGATGGCCGCCAAAATGACAATTTTAGGCATATTTTGCTATAATTTCAACACCTGCCTTTTACTTATATCTATACTAGTCATAAAAATATGCTAAATGCATGTTACAATGTTTGTCCAATCACAGGCCATTGCAATATGTGTCCCTGTCGGCCATTTTCCAAGATGGCCGCCGAGATGACCATTTTAGGCATATTTTGCTAATATATCAACATCCCCCTTTAACTACTACCTAAACTTGACATACAAACCTGCTAGATATCTGCTACATTGATCGTCTAATAATTTAATGTATTTCAGTTATATTAAAGGCGTGTTACTTAATTTTGAATAAGACAGTCCACCAAATAAGTGATTTCCGTGTTAAAGTCCCGGATTTGAGTGCTCTTACCGGACACCAAAGTCGGTCCTTCCTCACGAAAGAACCACCCGACATATCGGTACAGAAAAGTGGTGGAGCCCTGAAGCCAAGTTCATTTTTTCTAGAGAAAACCCGGGCGGAAATGGAGAGTGGGACCGAAACGTCCGAAAACTATGCACCTCCCCACCGACAATGCATGCAATTCGTAGGCGCGATGGCCTGACGCAATTGCCAGTAAGAAATTAGTTTAAGATGTAACAGCAGCCAGACTGGCGGAACCCAGCGGCTCATACGGTACACCAGTCAAACTCCGTAGGGCGGTTGGCAAATCTCACCCAGGTATAACTGGCCTCGAAGGCGGCTGGTGTTAAACAGGACCAAGTAGAAGGCGGGTCAAGGATTCATCACATTTAAGATCAGCTCAGGGGCCTTCTCGGTGAAGAATTGACTTTTAATTCTTGATGTGGTGTGTCTAGGCCACTACTGAACAGATTCAGGCGTTCGAGCTGGTATACAGAGGCAGTGGCCGGACATTTTTTTTAGTCCTGCACCACTTAGCGAAGAGGCCTCAACCGTCCAAATAAGTGACGTGTGTGGACCTTAGCCCCTGAGCGCAGATGGCAGCGTAGAAGAAAAGGCCTTGAGTATGAAGGATTTCCCGACAGCGGCCACGCTGTCAGAGAAAGCGTCGCCAGGCTCGTAGGTGAATCAGCAGTTGATCACAGGGAACTGAGAGTACCGTGGAGCGTCCCGACTGTTTTTTTGTTCCTGCAAGCAGGTGCACCCCAGTGTCTAAACCACAACTGCGAGGCCAGAAGGGAGACACCAGTCATCTTCACTACCATGTCTACCACTCGTGGAATGAGTGGGATCGGGAGAAGGCGTAAGCCTTCAACCCCGACCAGTCCAGAGAGAGGAGCATCAGATGCCATGATTCCGGGAGTCGCTTCGCAGAGGCTAGTAGTCGGAAGCTGGGCATTTTGGTGATTTCGAACAGATCTATCGAGGGGCGAATTCAAACACCCGGAAGATTGACCGGACGCTACCCGATTTGAGCAGGGACCGCAGGAAATAAAACGCCCCCGGTGACTGGGACAGCCGTTAAGTGATATCCTAGTCATGCCACAACTGATAGTTGTCTTCGTGTGGAGGCAAAGAGTGGGGATCTCGTTCCACCCTGCCGGTTAATGTACGACACCACAGTGGTTCGTATGTCGTCGACCTGATGAGAACCTGGCACACCGGACACCCAAAGTCCTGAAGAATTATCCAGAGATAGAATCATGCCTTCAATTCCAGGGACCATTGAGGTGAAGAGCTATGATCCGCGGCGACCAGCGGCCCAAAAAAGTGTCTCCCGAATGTGACCGCGCAGCCAGACCGACGCATCTTGTGTGTCAGGAGGGAAACTCACGCCCGGAGGAGCTGGGTAACCTCCACCAGGATTAGAGCGTCATCACATCGCCAAGGTTATCGGAAAACCAGGTGGGTAAACTGTCCATGGGACGGGAGAGTAGTGCCACCAGAAGGCAGCATTTGGGAGATACGTTGCGACAGTAAGGACGATGTCACAAGGCGGCCATCGAGTCCCAGAACATGGAGCCAAGCCAAAGCACGAGTTGTTGGCCCATGGAACGAGGCGGGCGCAATTATGGACATTGGCTACACCTCCTTCGTTTGGAAGACACGACCATGAGCAGATCCAGCTTGTGCTCCCAGGAAAACTGGGAATTGGCTCGGCTCAAAGTTGGATTTCGAGAGGCCAAGAGGAAACCCCAACTTCGTGAACCTAATGCACCACCCACTTGGTGTGGAAAGAGCGAGGGTCCTCGTCGGGATAGAGACTCTAACCCAATGGTCAGATAGATACAAAGGTTGATCCCTGCCGTGGCTGAGAACCGAACTACGGCGCCGTGGACAGGTGGAAAAGGAGAGCACCGGGGAAATGTTACGCTTCAGCTAGATCTGGAAGCGTATATCGGACTTGATTTCCCGTTCGATGGTGATGTGCAGGTATAGGCCATCCTTGAGAGCAGGAGACGTTGCCAACAGTTCTGATGGGCAACGGAGGAGGGCCAATGTCTCCATCCTATTTTTTTTTTTTTTGGTTGATGAGCATGGCGGCTTCAGACTGGGAGAAGGAAGAAGATCGACCCAAAAAAGCCCCTCAAAAATCTAGGGGGATCGGAACAATTGCCTCCTTGCGTCGAAGGTCCGACCAGTTGGACCTGACGCTGGGATTGCGGGGAGACGCGTGACCTCTGACAGAATGGCCGGGGAGGAGGAGCCATGACTTTCAGACGATAACCGCGGGAGACCACACTCCTTAAATAGTTGGGTCATTTGGACCAATTCCATGACCGTGGAGAGCAGAGAATCATTTCTCAGTGGATTTATCTTTATGAAGGTTAATGACATATAGCGGGGATGCCTACTGAAAGGCGGGCGGAATCCGGATGGGGGATTTCATAATCAGGTCAAATGAAAAAAAATGCCTGGATGTTTTCTTGGTCGAAACGTTTAAGTCCGATTTAATACAGACTGGGGTTGGGGTGCAATAGGGGTTCATGATATGGCATGAGTCAAAGGTCATGGACCAAAGTCAAAGATCACGTGAGATGGTCATGTTACAGGCTTGTCATCTTGCCGCGGGGAATGAAGCAAGTTTCACTATTCTGTACTACACAGATATGATAGAAAACTAAAACGTTTGAAATTTGTATTGAAAAGGTGACGCCTCTACCCTTTGAGAGTGAGTTCAAACGATGACCATCAGTATCGGTTGCTCAAATAAAATTGGCGGGGTTGCAGGCTAAAACAGCGTATGTTTCTTCTTGAGTAATATCTGTGACGGTTACTTAGAAATACACACACCTTATGTGAAAGTAAACTCCTCCAAAAAAGTTTGGAAACCCCCCCTTTTTTTTTTCAGGAAATATAGTCTTATAAAGTGAAAATATATTATTACACTTATTGCCATATCAGTGCAAAAGTTCAAATTATTCCTCTGTTACAATGACACCACCGAAAGTGTAAGAAATTGAATTACTTCATGGTTGATTGACATTCCTTTGAACACTGGTAGGTCTGAAAGAGAAAGGCCAATTACAGTACCTGTATCGATTTAGGGTTGCTTAAAAGGATGATAGGTTAAACTGATGTTTCATTTGATGAGTTTGCTAATGGCAGGCTATGATTTTTTTAACCCTTCATTCGCCAGTTTACTTCCTTGACGATCTAGCAAGATACGGGCTGGGGCATTATCGTATCGGAGTACTGCATATCAACCCAAGCTTGAGAATATGTCCCCGAAACGACAGCATTGTTGCCTGCCCATAACAACAAGTATTGTCTTCCCAGTTATCCGCACTGCCGCCCCAAACAGCTCGCTCTTCCAATGCAACAGACAGGGACTCACTACGTCTCCTTCAAACTTTAAATCTACCATCCAACTTTCGAAGACAAAATCTGAATTCACATGAAAACATGGATTCTGTCACATGTTAAAAGTCCGACTAACGGTTGTTGCGAAACACTTAACCAGGCTGAGGTGAAGGGCTGTCATTGCTGGATTCTTAGCAACATTACCTGCTCTCAGATTAGACTTGAGTCAATACTGCCCCACAACGTGCGCTGTAAATTTTAAAAAAAGACAATCTTCAATCCGAAGAGGCAGAGAGTAAACTGTCTTTCTGTGGATGTTGTCGCCCGGGACAGTCGCTTCTGCAGGGTCTCACCTTCCCATTACCAGTATTGCACGGATTTGTTTTCCATTTGATACCGCCCAAGGGCTAAATCCAACATTGGTTATAACTGCCTTCTGGGAGTGCCAGTTTCAAGTTGTTGCTCATAACACGAGCCCTTCTGCACTTTGATTCGCGGCACTCAGATGACGATCGAAATAACCACTCTCTGACATTTTCCTATTCAAAGACCCGGTTTAAATGAAAACCTAATCAGTCATTAAATTGGTAACATGTGTAACTCTTAAAATGAGGTTACTGGGAATTGGCACATTCTTTTTAAGATCCTACAGTATTCAAAGGGAGTGTCACTCACCATTGAAGGAAATCAATTCTATATTTTGGTGTCATTGTACAGTGAATATCCTGAGCTTTGGACACTGATATCAAAAGAGGTAATAAAAGTTTTTCATAAGGAGATATCCAGTGTCTGAAATAAAATTCTCAAACTTTTTTGAGACTTAGGGTTTTATATGTCTGGTTAAATCTTTGCCAAATAACCAAATAAATGCCCTTTTGGCGGCCATTTTGAAGATGAAGTTTGATTTAAAATTATCCCTTTAAATTTGAAAAAACTTGTTGTCACTTTGAATTAAAAATGTCCCTCTTACTATTTTCAGACCATTTAAAATAAACATTTGAGCCATCATGTACACCAGCCTTTTGAAACGCGGATGCAGGTGATAAAAGTGCATGAAAAAGCAAATTTTGGGCAGCCATTTTGAAAGGTGGGCTGCTAAAACCAGTCAGGGGTACAATTGAAGTGGTCCCCTGATCTCAATATTTTATGAGATATACTCCTGCTGTATATACAATAAATATCCTTGCTTTTATCACTAAATGCACGATTGTAGTATATTTATTTATGTCCGCGCTCTCGCTATAAAGGTGACTTAGCATCATGTACATTTTAGGAGTCCTGTACTGTGATGTACATTAATCGTTGAACTGAAACGCTTCTTGCAACACAAGGACATAGAGGACTTGAAAATTTGAAGTATCTTAGTTGTATAATATCAAATATTTCTGCGCATAGTCTATCATGAATGCAGAGGGGAGTATGTAAAAACCCCCCAAATACCAACCCACCAAATCTCGCCAGCACCAAGTGCAGGCGATATAAGAGAACCAATTTGCGGCCCGAACGGGGGGAATAGCGGAAAGCAACCGCCCTCAACCTGTGGGAAGCTGATGCAAACAATGGCAATTGAAGCATGGCGCAGATTGAACCTTCCAAACCCAACAGGTGGGAAGCGCGAAGGGCCTAAGAGAAGGCACCTATAGTGCTGACCGCTCGCCCAAATTGGCCCAAAGAATGGGGTTGAAGGGGTATTGATTAAATGATTAATGCAATGGAATCCCTGAGATGCAGGAAGAAGAATATGTAAAAATCTAATGACTTTCAAAATACAAAACAGTAACCAAAACACACACTCCAAAAACAAAAAATCAGTTAGGCCCAATACCCAAAAGAAACATGATCGGAAGCGCTAACTCTATTATGATACCAGTACAAATATGCAGATTCTACAAACCCTAGCCTGTGCAGTGTTGAAATATAAAGCAGATTGGGTAAGGACCATGGTAAGATGAGAATACCATATCCAAATAACAGCACATGGGTATCTGTCAAGCTAGGAAGTTATCGCTTGAACCTACACTAGGGCATGTCTTATCTTGATTATTGACAAGTAATATCCATTCATTAGTGCTTGCTAGGGTTGGGAGATCTCATACATGGTAGAAACCATCAGAGGAATCAAGTATGCACCACGACTACAGACAAAACTGGTTCGAAAAAACTCCGAAGTGGGCAAATGCAGAAGCATCAGCAAAAGAATTGATTGGCCATTGGTAATCAGAAGTCCAAGGTACAGTGTGTGTTGAAGAGCACCTTAGCTATTGAGCTTGACACTATATAAAGAGATAATCCTAGCATAGTTTGGGGCATTGGCTATTGAGGCCAAGTACGCGCTTGAATGAAAGCATATACATGTGCTACGGGACAGAATACAATTAGACTGTCCCACAGTCTAGTCGGCCTCTTCTTCGTATTAGGCAACAGTATGTTTGAACACATAAAATCAAAACTTTATTTTATTTCATTATTTGGAAGTATATTTTTTTACAACAGTGGCCATTCACCAATATGGCAGTGCATAATCAATGTACAGGTATATAAAAATAGATCAAGAATTAATCCTAAAAAAAAAAAATCAGAGATCACTGGGCAAGCTCTATGCTCTGCATGGACATAATCGGTCATCCTGAGTTGGTCTGATGCCTGTGCATTCAGCGGTGGCGGCCAAGACATATCAAAAATAAATCAACCACAAAATACGCAAACTGTGCGAACAATGTCATTGGACGAGCCTGACAGTGACCGGAACTTTGAAGTCACTGTGCGCGTTAATAAATAGATCAGTAAGTGGCGAGTGGGGATTTCCGTACGGAGCCGCGACCGTTTAAATGGCATTGCTTTAGTCGGTGGTGCACAATTGTGCTGCAAACTATCACAAATCGTTTTTTAAAAAGGCTGACATGAGAGGATTGCTACATCAGGTCACGAATCATTCCACGGTGGTGAATAAGCCCATGCATAGGCTACCTGGTAACGGGCCTGGTACATGGTCTGTAGCTATAAATAGCGGTGACTCTGCGATTGAACTGAGGTCAAACGAGCCTCGTTCAAAATGGGTCCCGTTTGTACCGTTATTATACCAAAAAAATACTTTTAGACTGGAGTTGATTCTTAACTCAACGTATTTTGAGTGGAAAAATATTGATCTCAAATATTTTCGACTTTAATATTTTTCAAGTTTTAGTATTAACGTGCTAACCTATGGGAACGGCCGGCACAAACGCGCTTATCTTGGGCCGGCCCCCCCTGGTCCTATTTTTTAGAAAACCGCGCGCCTCATACGAACCAACTTGCCCATGGCTTGACAAAATTCAAAACACCCCTCGCACGCCGAGACTGTTGGAATCTGTTGGTGAAAGTGTCTACAGACCAAAGTGCAACACAATCGGTGACTTCCCTGTCATCAAGTTCCTCCTCCCGCACTTTCATTCAATCCTCCCTGATGTCATCACATTCCATATCCCCGGGATTTTATTGTGTTGCCCGTTTTGGTAGTGTCAAAAGGTCAAGGCATTCAAGCATGCATCATGTGTTATGAACAAATGCACACAATATAAGTTTCACGCTTAATTCCATTAAGGTTTCAAAAAAGAAAAATTTGGATTTTGCAAATTAAGCTGTCTTTGATATATAATGACACAAAGCTTTATTGCTGCAGAGGTGACTGATTTTTTTCTATTGAGTAGGGGACATAATTTTTGGACTTTTTTCTGTCCAACAGAAGGTATTTTAGTGTATGTGTGTGTTGTTGGGGGGGGTGATTTCGATTCTTTTTCTTGTCGTCCTGTGTAGGGAAGGGGGAGCATTTGCCAAATAATTTCCTCTATAGACTAACAATAACATTCAGGTATCAGATCACGTCGCATTCA